>JABASD010000728.1:0-60129 GCA_019776165.1 Pogonognathellus flavescens | reverse complement strand
GAAAGAGCTGAGAAAGTAGACGAAGACACATTTAACTATAATAATATGTAAGACCTTGTAGGAAAACGTGTTAGGAACAGATAAAATAATGTCTTCAGGGCTTCATACCAACTGCAGCTCCATCCGAATCTCCACAATCCTTTTTCTTTCGTGTAAAGATCTTCAGTTGCATAAGCATACGCTATGGACATCTTCAATGCATTTTCCACACAGGTGTAAGCAACCAACTATACAACACTCAGCCTAACGAAAGCAATACTAAAAATATTTTTTAGTTTTACTCTTCTTCTGATGATAAAGATGAGCATTCTGAACAACTAAGGTAAAAGTTTTGCATACATGCACATGCAAACCAAATTGTCAGACAATAATATTCTATTTTCTATGCATATTACATACAAAGATTGCATTACTTCACTTACAAACAGTGGTTGCCCTGCATAAGTATTACATATTATTACATACTCGTTTCTGACTCATTATTTAAGAGGGGAGCTACTGTATGGGAATGCTTTGTCTGTCTGTCTGTCTATTGCTCTATGTGGGCTATCGCGTAAACCATGAAGGAGTACTCCATATTATATAAGTGTGTAAGCGACACTTCTGTATCATTAATACATCTCTTGTTTTCTTACACCATTATTACATTAAGCATTTGATATCAACAGGTGTTGCCAACAAAAGTTATTTTCCATGTTCTATTTATATTTTTTTCAATATTATTCTGTTTCGCTACTATTTTGCATTAACGTCCAGCGGTTTATTTAGGCTGAAAAGATTCTGTAATCAACTGGCATATTATATGCCATTTTAATATGAATTTTCTCCGCACACATCATAATATATCATATAGTGTCTATGTAATAGCACCTCAATTTGTGACTCTACTATGGACAAATCGTAGAAATAATAGATCATGGCAATAATCTTGTAATAAACATACATAAGTAACCAAATGGTAGCTTGTATAGCGTTTAACCTCGCAAACTTCAATGTCAATTTCATAAATAAAGTAATTTAATAGAGAAGCATTGTTTTACGCAATCTTAACACACATAGGTACGTCCGAAGCATGACATATGCAAAGTGAAGAATATATTCTAAATTGAAGCAACTACTTAATTACGTATTTGCATTACAACGTGCTTAATTTTGTGAATTGTTAGGGTGGTGTCGTGTGTGTAGAAAATTGAAAAGTAACGCATTATAAACAGCTTGTAGATAAGTTGAGACTTTCAGAAGACGAAAGAGTAAAAAGGTTTATTTATCTTCGACTGTATATGTTCCTTTATTTTTATTTAGTTCTGTTGTCTGGTCCTTTAGTGCTCTCATCTTTTACCTGTGCTGTGTTGTGCAATGTGTACATTGTGTCAATGTAGCAGCATTCTTCTTGATCTTGAACTTACACGATTTGTTTAGGGAGGGATGATGATGATGTTGCGAACGTTTTTGAGGATTGTTGCTTACATAATATTCAGTTGCATTGCCTTGCATTGTTCCAATTCTTTTCTACTTTGTGTGACATTAAATTAGTTTTGTACAAAACAGTGGCAGCTAATAGAAGAGAAGCCCGTTGATGTTGTTACTGAACAAACTGATAGCGAGTAACAAAGTGAAAGAAATTCCGGAATATTATTCTTCTTTAAATACGAACTATATACGCGTAAGTGTTCCTTGTGTACACAAACGATTCAGAATCATTACATCATTTTAGAATACGCTTCTAATTGAGTCTATTTGTATTAAGCTTTTAACTTCGTTGTATAAGTGCACAAGTTACACTACACTGCCTTAAACTTCAACCGTGGATACTTTATCTATCTCTCTGCATTCAGCTTTTGCCATGTTACTTTATGTAGAAGTAACTTCACGAAAGTCTGTTTCTTTGTGTGATACACGACGCAAGTTTGAATGTATTCTGTTACAATTCAGGCTACACGTTGCACGCTATGAATGAAGTTGTTATTTAATTCTAGTAATGGTTTATCTTCAGTTTCTATAGCTTTTACTTGCATTTAAACAGGAGTTTTTAAAGGCAGAAAGAACCATTGCATTGCCAAAGCTGCCACACTATTGTCCATCGCATAATAACGCTTTCTTCTTCTGTTCTATATATTACGATAGAGTATTTCATCCCATCTCTTTCAACCTAATGCTAGTAAATAGGTACACACACTACAAATATATAAATCACACCACACTACTACTACTACTGCATATAAATGAACATGTAACCCAACCCATAATATTTTGTATAAGTTCTTTTCATTTTGGAAAGATATTTTTTATTGTTAGTGTTACTATATGGAATAGGCTATAAAATGTGACTTGTGATTAAATATCTCATGCGAAATGAAGTAGTGTTCAATTTGGAAAGATGTGATATGCCATTGATTGTTGTGTAGTAATTTTTTGTGTTGGATTGAAACTGTGTGGAGAATGTAGAAGATAGGTTTGTGTGCTTTACTGAACCTTTAAATCTTCTTTTGTGCTCTGTAATGAAGTCATTGAATCTGTTGCTATGATCTATCCGCTCAACTTAAATGCACCTAGCTTGATAATGCAGGAGCAGGAGAAGAAACGTTGCTTCGCACGAGTGACGATCTTAGTCCCAGTCCTATAACACGCCCTTCTTCCCAACTTTTAGTCCCATCGCATCGTATCGTCACTCAGACGCTCACAGACACTCAAAAACAGCTACACGCCAAGCCAACCGCCATAATTGCATCCAATCCTACTTCTATTCCATTCTACCTTCAACAACATTCTTTCATTCTCATGTAAATACAACTAGCAAGCAATATAAGTCTACTACCATATTATTCAATCGCACAACTACCAGTCCAGGTATGCTAGTCGCAAATTCTAAACTTCATCTTTGTCTCTTGTAATATACACCAATCAAATTACACGTCTCTATACGTTTCAAGTCATAAATACAAAATAACATTCGTTAGTGATGAATGAAATATTAACCGTCTTCGTCTTCATTGGGCATGTCATAGGAGCAAATGAGTTAAAACAATGTTGACATATTTATTTGTAATTCGTTATTTAATTTTATTCGTTAGAATCCAGAATACATTTAGTAAGAAAGATTAGGAATCATAATAGCTTTGCCGAAATATTTGTTCAAGTTTCTGGTTAACGTTAGAGGCATTGCGTATGTATTGATGCTTTATCAATTTTTTATATTGTGTACACTTTGGGTACTTCAATGCGTACAAAATTATTTCGACTTAGTTAAATTTCACCACATACATACAAGAGATACGACTTATTGTTAGTTGTATAATATTATCTGTGGAAATCTTTCCATTATGGTTTTATCATATTATTTGATTAGAATATTTCTACATAGTAATCTTTGTGTAAAGTGTCAACCTGTATATGCGAATCTTTGCAACATGCAAATATAAGCTGCAAATATTTTGAGAGTACAGAATATCCTTGACACAATTATGTGGCATCCTTCAGAAGTTCACGAAATGTGTGGGATATACTTATAGTTGCTGCGAATTATGCATGTGGACTATTACCTTCTAGTAATGCATAAAATTTTTGAATTGCTGGCAAAATTACATTAATGTTATGCTCATCATGGTCATATTTTATTGGTATTCAAATAATTGGTATTATACTAATTGTAAAATTTAGGACCATGCACAAAATTAATGAATGAAATGTTCGTTTCATTATTATTCTCATCCTTTTTACAAACGGTTATGTATGTACTGCAAAATATGATTATTATTATTGTGGTTGGTTTTTGTTTTAGTGTGAATAGATGATCTTTATACGTGTACATTTTGTTTCTTGCTCTAATACTACTGCATTAAAAAATATTTTCTATGTGAGCCTTGCATGCCACGTACTTGTACTCTAATAATATGTATCTGACTTAAAGGAATGACTTAAAATCGTAGATGTTCAAACAATGAACTCCGGTGTTAGCTCTATAGTCTTTTTACAAGAAGGTAGACGTATAGAAGTATGCAGGCTGAAACTGAAGAACTGTAATTCATTCTAGAACGTAGTTTGCACACTCAGCATGAGATAGCTGACAATGAATGAGCAATAATTTCGAGTATGTTGTGTGATGATGTGCTTTTCTATGCCAAGAAGGCATGTCGTGTGTGTTGGTATGCACTTCTAGAAGTTTTGACCAGTTTACCATTTGCACTCAATGCACATCTCAGGAGAATCTCAGGTTATTTCACATGATGTGTTGTGAAGAGATGAAAAATTAGCTTCTTAGTCACAGATGTTTAATTTCAAAATACAATTTTTGCAGCAGACTTTGTTTTCCTACATGCAATTTTCTGCTATATGTGTTTGACTATTATTATTTCCTTTCTGTTCACATGTATCCAAAAATGAACTCTTGTTACAAGCAAATTTATTTTGGCTTTCTTTTACCACAATTTGTTTTCCTTCTATAATTTGATTGGTGACCAGCCTGTTGTTGAGACGTTGAAAATCTCACATAAATACACATTTGCTCTAATCTTACAAATGTGACATGTGTGCACATGTTTGTAGAGAAACGTCTCAAGTGCTATCACCCTGCTTGAGAATCTGTCGTTTTCTTGTAAATCTAATGACAAGATTAGTTCTGAATTATTAAACTGGATAATTGCAGGGACAACTGAATAGAAATTGGTAGTAGCAAGTGACAGATGAAAACATGCACATACATGTGGACGTGTAATGTGGGAGTACATCAAACGGAACCAATCCCGTCCAGATGGACACAGTTGTTGCAAAAATATTACTCACACATCTGCTGTCACATATGATTTACACAACAGAACGACAATTTGCAGTCCAACTGGCGAATAATCTCATCGAAACAGTTTAATGTACATATTACAGTCGCATTATTATTTTTATATGTAATTATGCAATCATGGTATCATTAGAAGGAAACGTCTTTATTACTATACATAAAATCCAGTAGTGGTACCGAGAGAGGGAAGAGTTATGGTTGGAAATGTGATTGGGCCAATTAGCTGAGCTGAATAGCCGTGTTGTAGCGGTAATAGGTTAATTGAGCTTAGGAAGAAGAAGACCTGAGAAGAAGCAGCATGTTGTTGTGTGAGAAGATTACTTGTGCATTGTAAAGAGATGTTTGTTCGATGCAGTTAAAATATTACACAGCGTTTGGAAGAGCAAAAGCAAACATGATATTAGTGTGTTATTTGAGTCAAACCTTGCAAGTTGTCATGACTCGTTCCAAATTGGACCTTGCCATTGGGCCAAGCATGACGACTCATTTTCAAAATTTCTTAGTGCCTTACACACATATAATGCACCTAGACACTAAAAGTGTCTGTAATATCCCAATGGGTATCTGTGTAGTAGTTGTGGTAGTAGTCGTAGTGGTGGTTGTAGTAAAATCGTAGTGTGATGACTCTCTCATGTACTTTGTTGTCCTAGTCAGTTTATTTATACTGACATGACAGTGCTTCACTTATTGTCATCCTCATCTTCTTCATCATCATCCTCATAATTTCTAATAATCATCATCCATACATTCACACAACTCTAGTCTCAATTATCTACAGCATTTTCATTCATTCTTTCATTCGCAAAAGGGAGGTATCCTTTTTACACGCGGATTAAACAGAAATTATCATCAAATTAATAAGCAGTCATCGGAAATGCTTTTCCCCTACTTCAATTCGCAACCATTCCTTTTTTCATCACTTCCGCTCAGGATACAGAAATATTATTTGTTCGCACAACAAACAAATTTCTGCAGTACTAAATATTGCTTTATTATCAATCAATTCAAACGTAGTTAGCGAAGTACTCAATATAAAGTGCTGTAGTAGATTGATGTAATAATAATTCATTAAGGAATGTTTGAACTGCCAAATATATTCTTTAGTTTTCATTTTCACTATTTTCAGCATTATGGAAAGTTAAGTGACAATTTCAACTTTACAAATAATAAGCTGACTGACTATTTATGCAATTTAATATTGCGTCCATGGTCATGATGCATATAGCATGCCACACAAAATTGGACAAAAGTTGGGCGGATTGTATGGAACTACTCGCTGTATAATATTATGCTCCTTGTGCAACAAGTGGCTTTAAATGCCATTTTCGCTTTCCCATCCATAACAACTAATATTATTCCCTTATTGTGAGTTTATCACGAAAAATGACTTTATACAAAAATTTATATCCTGTTCTGCACAGGGATGGATTAGTTTAGTAAAACAGAAACAAAATGGTTACCTATATGCTCCTGCCTTAAAACAGCTAATTTTATTTTGTAAAATATTTGCTCGTTAAAATGCAGAGCAAATAAAATATGTGTATATTGAATTGTAACTGTTTGATCATTAGTACACGCAGCCCCATAGAAAATGAGGGTGTGAAGACATGCTGAACTAGAATGTAATTTTAACTACACACCGCTGCGCATCTGTACGAAGGAATTGATCCCAAGTGTATGGTGTGAGTGGTATTAATGTATTTAATAATGACTGTTAGCATCATTCTATTATAATAAAGATTCAAGTCGTCTTTGGAAATAATATTATTAGTAGGGACTATGCATGATGGATGTGTCTAGAGAGAGAGACGGAGTATAAAATTAGTTGTTGTATGTGGAGCTGACGTTGTTGTGGATTTTTAATGGTGGTTTTCCTGGGGACTTGACTTGATGTGACATGAGTGAGACAACCACCGTCACAGAAGTGCATACCTGCAGAGAGATGTGCTCAAAAGTCGTTAAGGAGTGTCGACGTCGGAATCCTAGGAAATTGCGGGCAAGAATGAAACACTTGAGCATATTATTATTGTTATTATTATTAGAGTCTAGTAAAAGGCAGGCCTGCCTATTTAACTTCAACTATTTACTTACCTGCCCTTTCCTGGCCTCAAATTGCATTGTCTTATTTCTTTTACGACGCGATCTTGCCTTCTATATAATATTCGCCTTCTATATAAAATTCGCCGTCTATGTCTTATACTACACATTCGTTGACATTCCGTATGCAATGTTTGTCTGTCAACTGACGAGTAGATGAGTGCTCTTCACTTCACTTAAGGGTATGGTACTTCATTCATCCTTGTAGTTCTCTCAACCTGCTCCGTCTCTTCTTTCTCCTACACCAACAACAATCAGTCCTTTCAAACTCCTCAGCAAATTCTGCTTTCAAAATCACATAACTTCCATTTACATTGATTCATATACATAATACACATTACATGGAAATGAACGATTTTTTGATGCTATGAATATTTTACTTTTAGTGACTTCATGAAATGTTATCGTAAATTGTCATATTATTGCGGTAATTAAAATTGTGGATGTTTGTTGAGTTTGACGGAGTAATAGGAGAATTGAGTGAATGAAGAATAAGTGAAGACATTTGAGAGGAAGAATAGGTATATGGCGAGTGTGACAAGTTATGACAGTTGAAGGCATAAAAGCTACTTGAATTATGAGACACTTATTCATGTTGCTTTATTGACTTGGTGTCGTCTGATCAGATGGTTTTTAGCTTTCCTCTCTGGGTTTGTTCCGTTCCATTATATTTCATTGTGGTTGAAGTTCATGGAAGAATATGGAAGTCAAGTGAAGCACGGTCAGGTTGAGGCATTTATTTTATTTCGTATGAGCTGTTGACAAAACGTCTAGTCGGACAGTCCTCCTCATCCTTTTATCAACAGACTTGTCCATTATTGTTTCCCCATTCTTTCTCTTATCCTTTTCAGCTCTTTATGCCACTTCTTACACACTTGTGCATGCACAACTCCCGGCCATTTCCTTCTCAACGATCGCCTCTATCGTCTGTGGTCATAGATTCAATCCTTCGGAATGTCCACGTAGATTCTAGTGCCAGCAATGCTGTGTAGGAATTATTATACATGGAATCACCATGTCTTTCAATTCATTTGATTTTGGACACCTGTGTAAAGTATATTCTATTTTCTATGTCAATGCACAATGCTGTGTAAAAATAACTTTTACATAACTAATTCTTACCTGCCTTCTTAATGTCAGTTGAGGGTTTGACTTTTGAATCAGTTTCCTAACAAAGCAATATAGGTATTTCGTTACTTTAACAAATTCTGTTCTTATGCAAATTTGCGTAAAAATAAATTCTCGCCCAATCTTTAAAATGTTAAAGATTTCGTGAAATTTAAGCTTAACTCTTTATGTGAATGCAATAAAAACATGATTTTTTGTTGTACACAGTATTCTGTAACTGCATGTAGTAGGTATAGCAATATACCTAGTATACTTGGACTATTTTAGTATCATCTGGGATTTTATTCGTAACAACATAAAACGAAAAGAATAAGAAATATTTTTGACGAAAGTATGCTTATAGTATTAAATACATTGTATAATATATAGAGGACAGAAGTGTATATTTTTGAACGTGGAGATGGGAAATATTTGATTGGATGGCCTGAACTGTAAAATATGTGATGGATATGAATAGGAAGAGGAGATGGAAATAATTCGAATGTAAATTCAGATTGTGATGTGAGGAGAAACTTTGTGGCTGTGTTTGGAGTGGAAAGTGTTTGGTCATCGTGAAGTCATTGTAAGTGGTGGATGGAAACAATGAGTTGTAGAGATTGGTTCCACTGAGGACACAATAGCTTTGAAGCCCCCATACTGTCGGTCTTTTCCAGTCTACCATACCAATACAGATAATACGGAATATGTATTGGTTCATTGGGACGGACTACGACGACCACGAACGATACTATCTGTATGTGGGAATCCTTTTTTTATGTTTCATCCCGTGTCTTTTCCTCCATCCGTTCATCTGTCCATCACAACTTCAGCGTCAGTCGAACCCATCAAAACTTACACTCTCCCTCTGCATTCTGCACTACTACTACGTATTCTATAAATATATCCAACCATGTTATTACCATTCAACCTACAACAACTGCCTTATGGAAAATAAATAAAAATACAATAGTACTACACCACTTTACTCATATCCACTGTAGCTTATTAAGTGGGCCCGAAATTACGTTACCCATATACTAGATAGGATATAGATATCATTGTTGTATTTGTATGTTGTGCATATGCGTATGTAGTACTGCCATAATAATCTGAAACATGGAAGGTACAATATTTATGTGTAAAATGCGTGTGTGGGACTGGTATGGGTCTAAAGATGGTTGTAGAGAGGTTGAGAGGCAGTGTCTTGTCTTATTTTCTGATTATGTCAATCAAGTCAAGACGGTGTCCAATTGGATGCTCATTTTATTTATGCAATGCATAACTTAAGAAAATAAATACGGGACAGTGACAGGTAGGTAGGATGCGAGCTGTCCTATGTGAACTTCCTTTCTATTAATAAGACTTACACTCTTTCTGTGTTAAGCCATTTCCATACATTGCTAGACTTAAACCTGTGCGATATGAAACTTGTTACATACAGAAAATGAGTGTCTTTTCTATATGTATTCCGCAGATTTCCTATAAACGGCAACAACTACACAAAGATAATAGTATTTATGATTGATTCCATTTCCACTGTTCAAATCTGTGATCTCTTGCTGCTCATTACAATACAATGAACAATTATATGCTAAACATACTCAAATCTCAGTTACGATAAAATACAATAGAATTTTATCATGATAATATCATTTTATGGCTATGGTGTCTCAACATTATTTACATTTACATCAACATTTATTTTAGTTTTTTGGTGAGCATTGGTAAATATTTACTGAAAGAAAGTATCGAGTGGAGGAGAATTATTTTTCATTCCTGTAAATGTTTGCTAATGGTTTCGGTAATGAGCAAATCATTTTTCACTCTGAACTGATGAACAGTCCAAGTCCAACACAGTCCAAGTTTAGAATTATTTTATTTTAGCTGAAATGATATTATACCCTAGGTAATTATGATTTTGTATGTAAATGAAGGGGTGTATTGAGAAAATAATAAAAGATATTTGTAACTACGTTACTATTTAGTATAATAAAGGCTGTGTAGTAAATTTGTAGTGTTATGGATTGATGAAGGAAAGAAAGGAAGTGCGGTGTTCTTATAATGTGTTTGTAATTGCAGGATTAAGTGATGATGAAGATGAAGGGTCAGTGTCGGGTGGAAAATCAAGACGCCGCTCGAGTCATGGTGACCCTGCAAGTCGTATGGATGACGAACAAAATTTGGAAGGTGCTGCTGGAGGAGCGACGAATTCTGATGACATCATTGGTAAGCATTTCAAAACTCTCCTGCATGTACTACTCTAATTTTTCTGCACGCCCATTCTATATTTGCAAAACTCATTTGCAACAACACCAAAAAATAACGAAATATTCAGTATTTACTTCATTCATAGAAGCTTCATCATCAGTTACCAATTTCTTTACTTGCAATTCGTTAGTCTTTTGCCTCTTTTCTAAAGAATCGGAAATTTTGTCTGAATTTGTACGCTTATGTAAAAGGGAATATAAAAATTATAATTTGGCAGACCATTCACGCTACTCGTTATTCATGCGACACGTTATAAAATAGTCATAGGATTATAATCGTTATCATCATAAGGAATATTTAAATTAGTAGAAGCAGGCTTGGGTACTTTGTGGTTTATGATCAGAATTGGTTAACGAATGGGAAATGAAATATTGGATGAGTGAAAAAGATTTGTGTGTTACAGCATTTTGTTTGTCGGATTACAATGGATCTGATTCCATTTCTATGCATCTCTCTTGTGGTCACATTTTGTGGTGGGAGATTCTCTCTCTGGTTCGTTTAATTTTCTCCGTGACAATAATTATCTGAAATGAATGGAATAATATGAGACGAAAGTCTGAGGCTACGTGCCACGTCGCTGTTAATGCTCGTTTCTTGAAAATAATCATTTGCGGTGTTCTGAAAATGTAAAGTACGTGAAACTATGGGTCTAGTAGTAACTCGAGGCTGTTGTAGTATTCAGAAACATATTTGCTACGGTTGTAATTGTAAAGTTGAGTAGGAAGACTACAACTAACTAGAATGATTTGCTATTGCCACTTAACACGTATACATATGGCTGTTAGAATACCTCCTTGTAATAATATTTGCTGCTATAGGTGGAAAAAGCATGTAACCCGCGTTATATCGTGATGTATTCCCATTTGGTAATTTAACCCGGTGTTTCTTAACTATATGGATCATAACATGGAAAGCAACAAGTTCTTTTTGAAGCATTCAAAGTTGATATATACTTGTGTGAAGTTCTTTCTTGTTGTGTTGTAAAATGGTGAGCACGGTAAATTATGTACATAATGTTGTACTATTGCATGGCTGTTGTAGAATATCTGGTTGTAGCAGATAGGAAAGCAGTATTGTTTCAAATCGATTAAGTCGAGATGAGAAATAGAGAGTGTGAGAGAGAAGAATCAAAGGCCTTGGCAATTTTGAGTATAAGAAGGAGGATGACTTGGCAAATTTGATGAAACGAGCGAAGGAAAGAAGGATGAAGGAATGAACGACTCAACTCACTTCACACGACTCAGCAGGAGGTTGAACGTCAACAGCAATCTGTTCTGTTATGAGAGAAGCCAATCAAAAACTCCATCATTAAAAATTTGATCCAATTCCTTTGCCCAGACTCTTCTTAAGCTCTTCACCTTAATTATTTTCATATCTCTACACCAAACAGCAGAGCAGCCATGTTGCCTATGTGCATATCTCTTATAAATATTCTAACTCAGTCAACAATATTTCATAAGTGAATGAAGTAACTGCGGCAATAGCAACCAATATAGGTAGAACATATATACATGATGTAAACTATTATATATTATACCTGCATAAATAATGAACATTACTCCTGGCAAATAATGTTGTAGTAGTTAGTTGTAGCTATAATTTCTACATGCATTTATAAGAAATTTTATAGATATATAGTAAAGGTATGTTATGTACAGCAATCTAATCACTGTACATATTGTAATATGCATTAAGTATCGTTATACTTTCGACAGACTCGATCAGAACACTAATTTCATATGTATCAAAGTGAAGTGAACACCTTGAAATAAAATTCATGACGGTAACCGACATGAATTCTTATTTATTTCAAATTAACTTAACCAACCTAGTATATGTAGTAGACGTTAATATTATATGAGGTACTATTGTGTAGATAGGCTCTGTAGCAATATATTTCATGAAATAATTTCAGACTTGGTGAATTGGTTGCTTTGATGTTGGATGGAGGATATGGATATGAGATTTTACAAGTAATTCATGTTATACCACAGGGGTATTGGTGGTTTATTGTTGGTAGGAGCAGACTTCGGTGCACAGATAACAAAATAGATTCATAAATAATTATGTGAGCCTGGTTTGAACGATAGACCTTAGCGTAGGACCCTGTCGAGATTTACTTATTGTTAGAATCCTTGTGCATAGAGCTTCAATGCCTTTATCTGTATTGTTGTCTGTTGTAATGGCAATCAAGAGAATGTGCAGCACGGTGAAGGCAGGTGATGTAGAATTCATTAATTGTATGCTGTTGGCTTATAGTAATGTCATTGGTATTCTACATATATTCAATAGTCTCCGCTGGTTCCTAAGTCTAATCTTATATCATTTCTATCTCCCAACCACTAACTAACAATATAAATAGTTTCGCTCCAAGCATTTACATACAGAGACTTCTAGTACTATCGCAGACTATTTCATAGGGATTGTATAAGTCGCATTTTTATGTGCTATAACCGCAGGGTCAGGTTGACCATGGAGTAGCCATCACAAATATAATCAACGCTAATAATAAATACTAATACGTATACAAGTGATAAAAGAGTCGTTTGAATTTTTCCAATTAGACAATAAGTAAGTAACCACTAAGCTTTAGCCAGTTGCAGCAGCCATGAAAGTATTTTCTATTCAATTACGATGAAGAGCACATCAAAAATATTTTTATTAGCGAGACACTTGTACCAACATCAAGGTCTCATCTCCATCCTTTGTCTGCCTTAGCAATTCTTAACCAGTCTATGTATACAGACAGCCTTTTGTGTGTATGTAAAGCCTCAGTTGGTGGAACTTGGAAGATCATAGGCTAGATTTAAACAACACGATATTATCCTGGGGAAAATACATTCCCGGTTTATTTCTACGCATTTGTTGTAGCATCTTCTGAGGCATGGGACACCTGTTGAATGAGATTGGTTTATGGAAAGGAGCTGAAGTTGAATGAAGTAAAATGTGAATTGCTCCAGCAGGTGAGTTAAGACAAAGTTAGTACAAGCACGAGTTGGCATTCAAATCTGTTGATTGTGAATTGTGACTGTCGTTTTTTCATGCTGTCCGTTTATTGCCATTGCTTTTGACCTAATCCTTTTTGGTGGTGCTGTATTTGGATGTCTCACTAGGTGACTTGTGTCAGTCAGGCTATGACAAACAACACGAAGAATTCATGTAGGAAATTCGTGATCAAATCTTAAATCCTCATTTTAGTCATTTCCTTTTACACTGCTATTAAGCCAAGGATTTCCATGAAACTTTATAAAGGATTTATTTATTATAGTATAGGTGCATATTATATATATAGCTCCTCTGACAATGATACATACCTAAGTCAAGTCAGCAGATTATATAGACATTTGTTACAATATTTTGTATCATTACACTGAGATTCTGTCTGTCGGTTAACTCGGTTATCTGTAAATATGTTGGACTTGTCTGAATTGAGTACAGAAGCATTTAGTGGTAGTGTTTTGGGAGTAAAGGATATAATAATATTTGTGAGCGTATACTAGAAGAAGGGAGTGGATTGATAATAATTGATGTGGTAGAGAATAAAATGTTAGGTACATGGAACAGAGTGGCTATAGAGGCTGTGAATGTTGTTGCATGTATTTGAAACTGAATAAAATAAAGGTAAAAAGATTAGATGGATGATGGTGAGTAGAATAGCGAAGTGAATAAAAGAACAGAACACCCTTGGGTTGCCTTCCACTATTACCATTGGTTGCGTAAGTTTACCACCCCTAAGGATAACCCTCCATTGTACTTCATTCATTGGAGGGATGAATGGCTGGCTTGGCTCCGGCTTCAATTCACGTCTCTCCAAGTTATCTGCAGCTCCTTCTCATCTCTTCAGCTAAAACTCATGGCTTTTCTTCTCTATAGGAGCCACACTACACACACGTCTTTTCCCAGTCAAAATTATTATCAGGCCAAAGCCTGCTTTTTGAATTCATCATCATCCCCCTTCCATCCATATCCACTAAAAACCTACAGGAATTCTACAGCTCTTTAAAAAAGATAACCACCAATGTGCCTGCTACTGCTACTTCAACATTCGTTGCGTTAAATTCAAAGTTAGAGTGGTTCCTCCGTGGTCAAAATAATTATTTTGTGTTTATGTACTTCGCTTGAAGGGAACACAGGCTAAAGCGTAGAGGACGATGGAATAATCGCAATTTATTGGGATTGACACATGAGTCATGGCTTACAGATGACGAAGAAGAGATACATGTTGAGTGCAGGCAAAGAACATTTTCGTGAAGAGATAGAAATAAAATGAGACAGAAGTTTGTGAGTGAGTGAGGCTGACACTCTCGAAACGCGTCTCGTCTCATCGTCATTGTCAATGGATTGTGTTCTTGTACTAGTGCGGTGTGTATAGTCCTTAGACTTATTTACCAGTTTCTTCAAGTCCATCACTATTAATGCATTTCTATGTACTTTGTTCTCGTCCTATGTTACATTGCCTTACATTTCTACCTGGCATTTTCATAACGCACCATTTCTCTGTCTTCCTACCAATTGTCTTAAACAGTTAGTGTTTTTCTTACACGATCCTACTTCTTCACTTCAGTTCTTATTTACTTTTCAGTGAGCATTGTGTTATAGCAACAATCATGCTATATAAGTTTTTGTGTTATTACTAGGATGGGGATAATCAAAAATTTGGACAATGATGCTACTCTCGGGGTAGGATGCAGAGGTTATTGTAATATTGCTAGTTTTTAATTAAGGGAGAGACCTTTTTGTGTTTTTATCGGTTGTCAAAAAGAAGTGTGTATTTTGCTTTGCGGATACTTTGTATAGTTTTAAACATTTACCGGTGTTTGTTTGTGATAGCTGGACACTTTTGTCAAAGTAATGATAGTTCATGGGTTCTGTGTGAATTGTTTTAAGTGTTGAGTACGTAAAGGTGTTTCCGATAGTTTATTGTGATCTGAGTGTAGTGGTTGTGAGATTTCCTATTCAAACTCAAACGCGTCATATACCTGTCGTGGTGAATAGCTAAGCAAATTAGTGTGTGAAGTTTTATATTTAATTGTGATTAAAACGCAACAATGTGAAAATAACCATTCAGATGGTTCGGTGAAAACTTTTTGAACAGTTTATGAAATAACTCATCTTATTGAATTGTCACTGCACGTTTGGACTTATAAACCCTGTTGATTTCTTACCGGTTATATAATTTCGCGATAATTTATAAGTTTCCCCTTGTCCGGATACCTAAGAATCCGCGGAGTTGTTGAACGGTATTCGTTTTGATTACAATTAATTGTCTTAGTAGAAAAATGGATGTGTAAAATCAGTCCAGAATAACTAAATAATAAGTTGTAAGCAAAATGCTTTTCTAGATTAAGGACCCAATAGTATTTTGTTTATAGCAATAACATGTCATTTGCTTCTGTGATATTTGCTATAAGATATTCATCAGGTAGAGAGTAATGGATATGGTACACATGGAAATCTGATTAGATTGATCCGTCAATTCACTTATCTTTTCTCGAATTTTCTTTCTTGCGACTGACATGCCAAAGGAAAAGATACACGACGGAGATAGTGGAATAAGAGAAGGACTTTTGTGTATTTAGATAAGGTGGCAATCGCAAGGGGTTGGAAGCAGAGTATGAGGATAACGTATGGATCTAGTAAATAAAATATCTGAAAGAACGATGTGTAGGAGCAGATAAAGCACAATGTTAGTTGACAATGGCAAAGTCATTTGCATGATGAAGCATTGTAGCGTAATGAATTGACAATGGATGTGATAAAGATGATAACATGTCATCTCATGTCAAAATACGATGAGCTGGAAAAGAAGGTATTGAACTGACTGACGGTATACTTAATAACACACCATATTCATATGCATATCATGTGCTGGTGATTGCACACAATCTAACAAAAACCAAACAGCCAGTTAGGCACATGCCTCCTTATAACGTGTAATGCATGACAATTTAGTGCTATAGTTCTATGTAGAGGTACTTAAGGTAACTAAATGTGTATACATATTATCAAATATCTAAGTAAGTACCATAAAATAATACCTGGTAGCTCTATGTGGAGAAATCTAATGGATTTACACAGATAATAGTAATTGTGGAGCTACAACTTCGGTTAAAGCACTTAAC
This sequence comes from Pogonognathellus flavescens, assembly GCA_019776165.1. Classification (NCBI taxonomy): domain Eukaryota; kingdom Metazoa; phylum Arthropoda; class Collembola; order Entomobryomorpha; family Tomoceridae; genus Pogonognathellus; species Pogonognathellus flavescens. Next base: position 43,746 of record JABASD010000728.1, on the reverse strand, counting down.
ATATACACAAGCACATACAAATACAAATGCCATGAGAGACAGTTATAATTGTAGAAGGTATAGGAGCTACTCTGATTACACGAGTGCACCAAAATATAACTTTATTATTCATGTGGGGAAATTATACGCGTTGATCATAATAATAAGGCATGGGGTATTGTACTGGTAGTTTTAGTAGTGGCAGTGCAACCCTTTAAGCTTATCAGGAAATCTGTGTTGTCAATCTTGAGCTGTTTTTCATTTTCCTTTGAGGAATGACACACAATTCTATTAGGATAATCCTTATCACCACCGTGTACCGCCGTTGTTGGAATTGTTTCCATCCCGGGTGAGATTTCTTAGCTCGTAACTTAACTTCTCTCAACACATGAAGATTTGATGAGACAAGGGTAGACATGATATAATATTTCTACATCAGATTCTTCTATTATTAGTGCTTTGAAGTATGAAGCATGCCAATAACACAAGATATATTAGTAGGTACTGGTACTATTGTAATATTTTATGTAAGAATGACTTGTGTTGTTGATTTTCTTGAATGTTGTGATCGTGGGTGCGTGAATTGTTCAGTAATTTGTATTATATACTATAGATAGTCTTACAGTGGTAGTAGTAGTAGTAGTAGTAGTAAATGTAGATATTTCTGTGTATGTGTGAATGGAATTATGTTTTCATTTAGTTCTATTTAATGTTAAAGTGGTCGGAGAAATATGTAGAAGCATGTAGTGTGTAAATAATAATTTGTAATGTGAATGTGAACACGTATTTTAGTATTGCTACAGATTTTCGCAATTGAATTGGAATTCTTTTATTTTCCTTTCTTTTTATTATTTTGCACGCTTCAACTAAGAACTTTCGACTTACATTATACAATTAATGACTTCATAAAGTGTGAAGAGTTTGTGTGTGTGTTAGTTGTGCAGCTATTTCAGAGATTCTTGTCTGTCTCTGTAATGCTCCCAGTCTTTCAGACTTTTACCTTGTGTAAATGCGATGTAAATGTGATATTTTCGAATATTCTACATTTGCTTTGCATATAGATTGTTGTAATATTGTGCATATTACTTTTAAAAGCGTGGATTGAGTATGTGTTCTGTATTTTGTTCAATTATCACACAGAGAATGGGGAACTCATTCCTTTTTGTATCATTAGTGCTCAGCTAAAGTAAAGTACATAGCCAGGCGGAAAATGTACAGGGAAGAAATTGGTTCAGGGAGCTTTGTGTTGTGATATGATGATGTATTAGATAGACGAATGAGACGCGGTGCCTTTTCTTGTTCAGAAAACATTTTCAGCAATTGGAGCATAGTAAAAACGATTTAGATAATTTCCACATATCTGAGTAGCTCTTGAGTGCTTTGCAGTTTACCGATTTCTTATTACATATATAGGCTTTGCGAATAAAGCCACAAAATCAACAATCTTTGCAAATGTACATAATTTGTAACGTTGTAAATACAAACGGAATGTTTCGTTAAAAAGCTTATTTAATACTTTCTATTTTTCTAAATAACACTTTGTGTCTTTCCAGGAGAGTTGTGGGAAACGGACAGTGGTATCTTTGATTTAATTGATTCTTCCACGGATCCGTGTATTGATGAAGCATTGGTTATTGAGCGATTACAAGCCGAGCTTAATTCTCCGGAATATTCCGTAAGTTTACATTTGTTTTACTGATAATGCATATTGTACGATGTTTAAATGCAAAGAAACGAATCCTTCTGTTGTGTTTATACTTCATGAACTGAGAAAATGTCATCACCGTTTAACAGTCCAGTTAAATAGCATTGAATGAAGTGAATTGTTCGACATTTACTGTATTGGCATGTTAAATAGTTTAAATAGTATATTAAAGTACTTAAAGTAAATTTGTGAATTAAAGCAATGTGGAATTGACTTGAGTTTTTGTTGACTTGGGATTAGGATCAGTTACGGGAAGAGCGACTTCTCAATGGGGATTCGGCTGAAGAATCCAACAGAGAGGAAGAGCCAGAAGATCAGCCAGAAGAAGAGCGAAGTTTCGCGGAGATGATTCAGACAGCCCCACTGCACACGAATGCACGGCCCACGCCCCACTCAACCCAACCCAGAGCCTTCCAGGTATTTCAGGTTCAATTACTCTTCATATTGGTTCTGTGCTTTCAGAGGGCAGGGCTTTTTACTTTGTATTTGTTTGTACAATATCAACATATTAAAAGTAGGCGATCTTCATAACTGCCAACTTCTAACCTAACAGCCACATCTGCAACAACTGCCACATCCACAGATCCTCTTTCTCTGTCTCTGCCTTTTCTGTTTACAATATTTGACAGCATTTATTATTTTGCAGGAGCTTTTCTATGTTCATGCGTGTTCGAGATGAAATTCCTTTGCTTGTTGTATGGTAAACGTTTTCTACTTCTGCTAAACTGGACTATTGAATAGAACATCTCTCTCTCTCTCTCTGACTGATTACTGTGATTACTCTAGACTCTACCAACGAGTGGAGTGACACTTTTATTAATGAATCGATTGATTTGGTTGTGAATCGGATTGATAAGTGCCATTTGAAATGTTTTAAACACCTTGGGCATATTTTCATTCCTCTGCATGATAAATATCATACATAGATATTAAAAGACTGTGGCTGCAGCAGGTGGAGATTCAGATTACGCTTTGCCTATAGGAATATTCTCACATTTGCATTGCGCTTTCATTAAGAACTCTCTGTGCATTTCATTCTGATCAAGCGTAAACATTTGATTCGTTTCTGTCACTGGTATTTATTCCAACTTTATAATTTACAAGTAACAAACAGCACAGGATGATATGCCCACAAGGCAATTACAAACTGAAGGCGTTAAATTTCACTTGTTCACATTCAGAATGGGCTATAGGTGTGCCTTCACAGGGCTATAAAATATTATAAGTACTACTACACTTATTTATTATGCTTAATATTTTCCAATGGCTATACATTACTGTTATCATTGTTTGTAGTTTCTCAATCAAGTGATAGTCTTAATGGAGCATAATATTGATACACAGGCAATGCAAGTCTTTAACCGTTACATTCGTCTGCTTAATTGTACATGTGCATGTTATTATATTGTACTGGTAAATGAAAACAGCAGAGTGAGCAAGCACTGAATTCAAAGTAAACGCTACTGTAATTAATAATTAACTATAGTTCCGATAGATCTGAATTTTAATTACGTAAATGTACGTATATGGAGTACATTTGTTTGAATGAATTGATTTTATGGTGATCTGAAAGACAATCGTTTCAATCGTAGCACTATAAAAGATAACTACACTAGAAAATGTAATTGAATAAATGTTCAGACTTAAATGACTTTTTCCATTCGACAAAATTTCACTGAAAAATAATTACTGTGTGATAAGTAAGTTGAAAAATCTAATTATGTCCACGACCTAAAAATAATGAGTAAAACCTGCATTTATTCACAGCAAGGAAACCAATAAGCATCGCTTAAAGTTTATTATCCCTATATGAGAAAAAGTCAAAATCAGGCATAATGTGGCCAATAATTTAATTGTTTGGCAATATGATGAAATTTCTATCCAAGTTAAAATTTAGATAGATTTGTGTCGAAATTGATTTACTTATAGAATGAAACATTGGCATAACATTGCTATCGAGTCTAGCAATTAGTTTTCTTTATACGAGATGAGGCAAAAAGGAATTCCGTCATTGTCTTGAGCATCATACAATACAATAAAATAAATTCTGTCTAGTATCACATTGAGTATTGGTTATGTGCCTATGTGAATGCATTTGAGACACCGAGACGATTGTATTGTGAGGGTTTTATTTTTGTATGTGTATCTTGAGTGGTGGATGATACAGCTTGTTAAAACAGAATGGAGTAAGTATAGTAGGAAGACTTAAATGACAAGGAAGTTAAAGTACGATATAGATTAAACACAGTCAAAGTGTTGGAAGAGAATTTTACAGAGAGTGACGTTGTTGTGTGTGTAGAAAGGCTGGGAGAGTATGTTTTGCCTTGTTTGACTAAAGTTGTCAATGTATGATTGATGTGTTGTGTACTTATATAGAGGTAGTTGTACACGGCATAAAGAATTGTATGTAAAGGTATTAGTGTGTGTCGTGTGTATAAAAGGGATGAATCTGTGCATAGATGGATAGTTGAGGACATATGATAGCCGCGACAAATTGAGTCGAAGTAGCAGCAAGAATGGTCATTATTTGTAAACGTGTACAAGAAAGAAATGATTTGGTGAATGGACAAAAGAAAAAGGACGACGAGCAAATGAGGGAATCCCTCTAGGCCATCTCTCTCATATAAATTCTATCTTTGGATGCAGTACCTACGTATTAGCCAGACATTACACGCTCAAACCTCCTTTATAACATCTTGTCATATGATGCAATCATTCTCCTAGCATAAATAAGCCATCCGCAAATGTCTCGTGTTTCACTAAGCCTCGAGTTAAGTTTAGTGCAGAGATGTTGTTGTTATTTTATGAGACAGACGAAAGAGTTGAGCTCTTTCTTTCGCATATCGCTGTCGGCTATTTTTAGGTGAATATTATTATTATTATTATTTTATTGCTATTGCTTTAGTATTATTATAATTAAGAAGCCTTTACTATATAGCTGCTGCATCTGCAACAGAATATCACGCGTAACGTAATATGCTCACTATTAACAATACTCATGGAACGTTCCCTATATGGTTTATCGCATTGGATAATGTAGCCTATATAGTGTGTCGTATTTATGTAATGATGATTTTTTATCGTAGTGTTGTATTATGAGCACTTCGTGAGACAAAAAACACAGATACACCTTCGGAGAAGGACAAACTCTGTCTGAAGGGTTCATCAAGCCACCTGTTCTGTTTTACTGTAGTGCCTTCCTCCTACAAATAAATAGTGGCCCAGACAATCTCACACTTTACACACAATACAGATACAGAGCCGTGTATTTTAATATTTAGATCCAAATACTACGTAGTAGCAGTATGAGACATGGTACATGGTCCACCACCGCCACCATCGTCCTCGTCCACCTTAACACAAATTTAACTCCGCTTTTCATCTATCATTTATTTTAGTTCTCCCATTACACTTTGGTCGGAATGTGCTTCTGTCAGTCGCATTCCGCCATTCATCTCCAGACCCATCCATTTTATCACATACTTCCCATTCTTTAGTTACTTATTTTATTGTCACACAAATTACTTTATTGTCAAACTCACAAAGCAAGTATTTACCTAAACCTAAACCTGAAAATATTGTGGGCAATTGTAATACATGTAAAGAATTGCGTAATTTTTTAAGACGTTCATCTCATTTCTACGTAAATTCCACAATACTGTAAATAATTACAAAGTTGTATCGTAGTAAATTTCATTCTGTAGAGAAAATTGTGCTGCTACTCCTTCCTTCTGCTTTACTCGGCTGAGAAAATATTGTTGTGATGGTTTTTTATTTGTGTTCACAAATCAGTGCTGTTAAGTGCATCCTTTTCAAAGTTCAGTGATAGTACACGGTGTACAGTTTGCAATAGATGTGTGTGCATAATCAGTTTGAATAGTCAAAGTGCGACATGGCTCGTTGTGATGTTTAATTGAGAATCCGTTAGTTGACGATCGTGTTTACTGCAGCTAATTAACATAAGCTCTCTCTGTATATGGCAAATGTGGTTGATGGATGCTGAAGATGATGGATGCATCCTCGTGTGCAAATTCTACTCGTGTAGCTCGCTCGTAATATTTATATGTACATGTGCGATTGTCTGAATGAGACTGGGCCTGTGGAGAGAATCGAACCTATTTTCATGGTAGGTAATGTACTTCTCTCTCAGAAGTATAATCGATATTCATATATACATCCACATATTAAACCTTTGGTATATATATACTAATAATATGCATTAGTCACATTATTATTATTTTCTTGTAGTATTTCCCGTATCTTAACCAAGGGTCTAGGTCTAGGAGACATGGGAAAACAATAATGGACAGTATAATATTTAGTGAGAGTAAACTAATTGTAAGGAACGGTCATTTTAAAGCAACTGATGTGTACAGTTGTTCTATTTACTCACCAGTGGTCTTAGGAGTGCAGAGATATTTGGGTATACTCCCTATGTCTACAGTCTACAGCCTATAGGTAGAAATAGTGACTTATGAGGAAATATATAATATTTGTGACGATAGCTGTTTAAAGGTGTAGGGATTATGGAATGGATAAGGTTGGGAAGACATGAAAGTGTACAGGACGATCATTTGTATGAATAGTTTGCCTAAATAAGTGGCGTTGAAGGAGTCAGGCTTTTGAAGGTGAGCAGATGATTAATGGGAATGTGTAAAAGTATAATAAATGTGTGTATTGTGTTATGCTCATTGTCAGTTGCGTTGAACAGGGAGTCAGGTAGGAGACGGATTGCATTTATGTACACAGAAACTGTACACGCAGCTACTAACATTAACACAGCTTTAAGCATCTTAAGAAAACGCTTCCTTGCTCTAGACTACCTTCAAACACTCTCTAACCCTCTACAGCTATGCATCATGTTTATCAACACATTATAAATATTCGTCAAACGACTAATGAATAATGATCGTCGTCTCACAATGACAGAAGGATACATTATATTATTACAAGTACTTATTTCTTGTGGTTGCCGCATGCATGTATTCTCTCTGTGTGTATTTCATCCACAAGAAAACCATCTTCATATCACACAATTATACAAATCAAAGAAAAAGGCAATGCCACCGTATCGTAACACTGATCACAGATAACCGAAAATATTGTTACATACCTGAGTACTACAAGGACGTGTCTCAAAGATTTTCCCAATAATAAGTGAATTTTATGTATGCATATATAGTTACTCCATTCTTCCGTTGGGATTCAATCTATTTTAAATTTAAATGAGAAGAAACTTACAGTTAGACTTTTAATAACAAGAAACAAGAGTTGTACTAAAGTAACACAACACATTTTCTTCTTCCTCAAACAGTCCTACATGCAATAAGTGTTTTTATTACTTGAAATAAAGGTTTGTCGGTAAGATGACTTAAAATGCTACTACAAATGTACATACGTTTAGGTTAATATTTATATACTCGCAATATAAAGAAAAATGTTCCACTTCTCTCCTGGGAATTATAAATAGAAACTTTTAGTAGAAGCGCAGTTATACGTTAAAGAGTATAAAGTTAAAGAGTTAAAGAGTATAGATACAAGTTATTGCATATTATTTCAGGTAATGCTGGTAGGGAATGAAAGAAGTTCCGATGAAATCAGTAGTCCGCCGCCTGTGTTGATTTAAAATATTACGGGTCTTTTTTCACTAGCTAAGCGTTAGCTTCTGTTTTTTTGACCGTCTGTCTGTAAGACGATATGCTTAGAAGAACAAATCACGCGGAGTAAGAAGGTAAAAGGAAGAGGTATAGTTTCTTTTTGATACAAATGACATGGACATCTCAGGGGTTAGTGATTCAAGGTGTGGAAATGATGAGAGCCATTAATTAGAGGTTCTTCGTCGTTATCGTGGGCTCTAGCTCTGTCATTAGCACACCGACTTGATTTCACTTCACTTTTACAGACTACAACTACAGACTGCAGACAGACCGCGTATAGACATTAACTGAAGATAGTAAATTCATACAGTTGATTCGGTAACAATTTAGGTACTTGGCCCTTATCTGCAGTGATTTGAAAATCTCAGGACGTCTTCTAACGAAAGTCTAACTATTTCATTTTATAAGAAGACTGTGTCAGTTTTTTTCTTTCGATCTTCTGCAGTCTAGGATATAGGAGCTGTTGTCATGTAACACTTTGTGTTTCAGTCAAATGTATGAAATACCTGTGTCATATGATATCTCATATCAGGTTGATACAATAATGATACAACTGAACACTTCTACTTATACCTACGTATGGATATTTTCTTCTTTTTCCATTTTAAGGTATGTAATGCCTAGGATGATGTAAATCTTTCATAATACATGTCTCGTCTCTTTTGAATCAGTTAGTGAGAAATACGTTATGGTGTGACTTTTTGGGTTCAGAGTTTATATTGTTTGTCTTTAATTATATGACGCCCAAAATGTTTCATATATATGCATACTGTGTAAAACATTTTTTTGTTTTTACCTGCAGTCACTTCACTCATACATTTTCCTCTGTAGTATAGATTTTTTCTGTTTTGGTAGAGTTACCGGACATAATAATATTATTATGCATTGCCGTGTTTTTATTTAGTATTTGCTTGAAAACAAAAAATGGTTCCTTTAGACCGCATTAATGATTTCTGTAGCATTGCTTGCAAATCACAAATCATGAATTCTTATGTAATGTAATACGCTTGTCGTCACAAGCGTATTTTTGCATTGATGTATAGAAAATCATAAAGTGCAAGTTTGTCTTATGGCATTTTATGAATGAAACAAGTAGGAGAAATTAAATTTTCCGTAAATCAAATGTTAATAGAATAATATTTTTTTCTGCTGCTTATTAATTTTATTTGTTGCTGGTGATAAGTTTACTATAATATTTGTATCATCCTTGTATTGTCATTCATTGTAATTCATCCATGTTTTTATTATAGTTTGAGCAAAATCTAAAATTCGAAATAAAAACTATTTTTTAGCTTATAGCTTCGCCTAACAAACCAGAAACGATTTAGTAAGATGATGCTTTTGTAAGGAAGAATTAATTTAGTGAATGTAATAATGTTTGTATTTATTTCAGGTACATGCTCGAATGCCAGCTTTGCTGCGCGGAAGCAGCATGGACCAGCGGTGGCAAGAGCTGGCCAGTCTGCTAAGTCTGCAGCCACAACCACATGATGGGAGTGGGGCACCCTTATCGTCATCTCTTCCTCACCACTTTGCACCCCACCACCACCACCACCACCATCACCACGCACTGCACCACTCTCACCCGCCTCCTCCTATCCATCACAATGCCATGCATCATCCGCCATTCAGTGGCGGTGGACCTCCCGCTTCTCCCTACACCGACTCCGCCAGGAGTGTCCTTCTCCAGAATGCAACTCTACCTACCCCGGATCTTAATGCCACCTCACCATACAACCTTGGAATGGGTAAGCCATCCTAATCAAGTCATCCCATAAATATATTACCATATACATAATATTATATACAAATATCACCATTTATAGAAAATGGCTCACTGTAGCTGTCTAAGACACACACACTGCATTCTAGCATTTTTTGTATATATTGTAAAGCATCCATCTTTACTCTTCATGCTCTTCATCTTTAGGGCAGTCAAAGTTATAGAAAATAATAAGAACAAAGAAGAAGTAATATAGAATGTGTCTGTATAAATTTCGAGCCGAGTAATTTGTCATTAGCATTACCAGGAGCATTTGTATACTTACAGGTGTTAAAAGATTGAATACGGCTGAAATTGATAGTTTTGTACTTTATGTGAAGCAAATTGCTCCTAATGGGAATATTTTGTAGTGGCACAGGGAAACAGACTAGGACAGAGGAAAAAGTGAAGCTTGTTGCTTTGTTGGTTGGATGCGTAGACGTTTTAGAATAGATTGTAGGATGTTGTGTGAAATGTTGGATATGAGTTGTGAGAGAGACAGTTTAGTGTAGTAATATTATGTTGGATATAAGAAGGAAGCGTAGTACTTGTGTGTACTTTGTTTGTTGGATATGATAAATAAATGTTGTATTTCTATTCGTTGATTTCATCCATCATCGCTGCTTTGTGTTGTTGTGCACAACATGGTTGGTTGAAAAGGCATAAAAAAGGGAAAATGGAAGTAGGAAGAAAGAGCGCGATGGAGAAGGGGTGAAAAGTCGAGTGTTCATTCTGTTCATGCAATAAATGTCGACGGATCTACTCGAGCTGCTTTTCTATGGGATTCGATTCAGCTCAATTGGTTGGTTACTTACAACAAGCGTTCATGTTCAAGTCAATTCTTTCTGGAGGAAGGCAACAGTAAAGAAAAGCAAGCTGAATGCAATGGAGGAGCTCTGTGCATTGCATACTTGATTGAATTGCCATGCCATGATTGCCATGTACTCCACATCCACCCAGTGTAAAAGTCAACTGATAATTTCAGTTGTCCGCATCCCCACATAATCATATCAAATACTTGGGAGCATCATGCTTCATGTGCTCCAACTTCTTTTCATGTGTCTATAAAATAAATTCGAGTCGAGTTCAGAGTTGTGGATCTCGAATGTGAACGTGTGTTGCATGGCATGGTTTAAAATATTATTTTGGTAGTCCCGTAGTGGCTGTGGCTGTGCCCAAAGTGAGAGACTGTTACTGCTGCGTTATTTTATTATGTAATTTTTATAGACTTTTATAGCCGGTCACGTAAGTCAAGTGTGCTTCGTTTTTGGTCTGATAAGTTTTTGGTTAGAGACAGAGATCTGTTCGCCATGTACAGGGCCATAATCAATTCGTCTCACATCGGTTCATGCTATGCAACAACATTACAATTTGCCATGATTCATTTCATTTTAAATCATCAAAGCTTACACTTTAGTCTATGTCTACCCTCTCTTGTCTGTCTCTATTCGTTTTGCTCCTGTGCTATATGACTATGACACGACAGCATTTTTATAGGGAACTATATATTATAGTAGTCATTATAATATTATATATATTGTAGTGAATTACCTACTTGTGTATCATTGGTAGAATATATAGTAACTACTGTATATTCTTGTATTTTTTACATCTAGATATAGATGATGTAATCCGTTTTTAGTATAAACACATAATATGACACCGTGTACAAATATAATAAACCGGTTAAAACGGGGTGGAAATAAACAACGTTGTGTCGTAATACCTAAAGCAGATTAAGAAGGCACTATTGCAATTTTTTTCACAATGATTTAACGTTGTTGAAATTCAATTTTTAGATGGTAGTTATAGTGTTTGATGTGTCGTCTTTTTGGTGATAGTAGAAAATATAACTAGTATAGTTTTGTAGCATACTACGAAATCAAACATCAAACGATTTAATTTCGTCCTTTAATTCGAAGTTTGTCCATTCTATGTAGTACTGATATCGGTGTCACGAGACATATATATTTCTATGCTGAGTTTATACATTAGATATATCAGTTAGTAGAATAGTACTGTATATCAGTATCCTATAGTAAATTTGGAAATGTCAAAGGTCATGAAGTAGTTGACCGATTGACCCCATCTTCCAACTTAGCTTCACAGAGCTTCACAGAGCACCTCAATACTAGTCGTTTAGCAAGTTTAAATCAATGATCTCAAACCTTTCTTGAGTTATCGTGCGAACAGACGTACGGATTAACACGAAACTTATTCCCATTAAGCAACTACGTTGTTTAATAATACGCAATGTAGCATAAATGCATTTTCCTCTTCGACTTTGCAATAAAACTCTTTTCAATTAATACTAACGTCTCCAGAGCATTTGTATACAGGCAATGTTACACATATAATATTATTACGCGTATAAAGGCACATACTTTCTATGTATACTCCAAATGTGTTACATATCTGTCACGTTTTCATTTTTTTACTAACAAAATATTGGAATGCACAGTAGTGTGTAGAATATCTGTATATCACATGGATATGGAGTATTTAATGAAATGTATGATACATAGACAAGACACTATGCTGATTTGGTGACGCTATGCTAGATAAGTGGAGAGAAATATTATGGGAGAGTTGAACTGTTTGAAGAGGCATTGTCTTTGTCTACTTTGAATTGGCTGGCATGGCAGTTTTAGAAAAGTGTAGTGGGGATTATTTATTGAATGGATGTGAGAGATGTTTCTGTGTGCGAGTCAGTTGGTTCGATACGCTTTAAAATAAAATAATAGAAGCATGAATGAAAATTGATGGATTAACTTGATAGGTGATACAGATTAATGGCATTAGGTTATAGCTTTATGAATGAGATACACACAATGCACTGAAAGGAATACAAATGTATTTAAGAACGTTCTCAACGCATTGCATTGCCTAATCTGTTTATTTAAAGTGTGTATGTGACTACATGTTTACAGATAGGAACTGAAACCATGGTTGAGATATTCAGGATATAAACATATACAACATGTACATAGGAAGGGTTGACTGAATTGAGAGCCAATGAGTATATTATGGCTTGCATTATTTTCCTATCGTCTCAAGTGCACAGTTTAATAATTGTGGCTGATTCTGTGCAATTGCAGCATCCAAACGTTCTGCATGAAACTGAAAAGGATTATTCTATTATTGGGGAATTGCTGTTTTGCAATGCATTAAAGGAACTAATGTGATATTATCGTGTGTTTTATGTGTGCCATATGTGTTCGAAATCCTTTGTTCGTATTATTTTAATTTACTGACGATGTATTTTGATTTTGAAGGACCGCCTCTTAATCTGGGGTCAGCTGTGGCGTCCTCCATGCATCTGACCAACAGCAGCGACCCGATGCATGACCCAAGTTCTCATTATAAGATGATGGAACCCTCACATGACATGCTGTATTACCCGGTACGCCCTTATCCTTAAAATAATTTAATCTTAATGCTTTTTAACCTAGATCTATATGTCATTTTCATTTATTTGATGCATTCTATGAATTTTTGGTGAATTTCCTGTGCTTGTTATTTTTAGAATGCCAGTTCATCCGAGATGAGTAATCAAACGACGGAAGGGTTTTTGTCATCAATTCTCAATGATGATGATCTTCTAGACATGGCCATGAATGAAGGTACGAATTTAATCACATCTTCTTATTCCTAGCATGCGGTAAATACTATAAAGCTTAAAGCACATTTAGTGCAATTAAGTTGGCAGGATGGGTATCAGGTACTTACTGTGACCATCAAACTCTCATTACATAATTAATTGGCAAATCTGTTGAAGTTTGAAGAAATCAGGTTTTGAGAAATAAAATATCATGACCTGAATGGCAGAAGATGTTTTTAGTAGAATTCATAGAAGACTGAAATAAAATGAAACGTCTGTCTGGCCAATTTGTATTTTATGTGAAGGTTTTCCGTTGTACGCGTTTGGATGTTAGTTGTATTAGTAAATGGCTAAATGTTATGTTTTGCCAATTGTATAATGGAAGAGCAAAACCTTAGGTAAAGAGAAAGGAAAATATCTTGACGTTGAATGACACTTGGCAATCATATTTACGCATAATAGGCATGTTACAACAATGGCTAAGTAAATAAAACGGAGACAATCTGCCTTCTTCTTCTGCTGAGGTAAGCAGATGCTACTTATTTTAGTCGAGTATAATGTGAAGATAAATAGGCACAACGATTGTTCCTTATATTATTTTTTGCCTGAAGTATTTGCTAAAAATTTGAAGGAGAATAAAAAGAAGGACGTTTATTTATTTACATTTATTGTGGATGAATTGTCCGTACACCGATCACATACAATCCCATGTCTCTTTTCAGCACTGCAGCTAATTTAGGATTGGGTTGGGATTACCCAATGATTACATTTCCGTGTCTGTAATATTTCTGATGTGTTTACCAAGCTAAGAGCAAAGAATTGTTCAACATTCTATACGATGATCAGTCCCTTCACGTATAGAGCTTCGGCTAACATTGACAACACACGTGTGTGTGCTTAAATCATTCAAGAGTCGCAGTTATCTTTATTTTGTGCATGGCGACTGTGGGATAGAAGAAGAATCAAGTGTCATCGTAATACTAATACTAAGGCTTCAAATGTGATTGGTTACATTGCAGAACTTTGCTATGCCGTGCTGTAACATGTAACACATGAGATGAGATTTTGGATGATACTTAATTATTTCTTTTTTGTAACTATTTCGTACAAAAGTCAATATTTAAGAATTGTTTGACTACCTGTGTTGTTTATTTAGTATCCTTCACATTTGTACTCAATGCCTACATCTCCAAACACTGTTTCATAATTATTAAGTACACAAAACTTTTTAGTCCGTTTTATTTAGCTACTGCATTCTACCGTCTTTTTTATCCTTCTTCATATTACAATGACAGTGCTTTGTCTCTCATTTTAGAAATTCCACATACCGACTTCAAAACCTTGTGCATTATGTGCATCAAATATTTTTTCTATTTTTAGGAGTGGAAAAAATATTTCGCTGGAAAAAAGAATTGCAAGGATCACGAACTATGAGAATATTTTTGATCGCTTCTGTGTTTTTTCTTTTATCCCTTTTCCATAGCGTTTAAAATGCTTTCAACTAAAACTAAAACTTCAACTAACTAAAAATATGCAACGTCTCAATATCATTGAGCCTATTGAGGGATTATTTGTTTAAAAATACTTTGCCGTACTTACCAACATCAGGTTTTAATGATTCCTGTATAGGTGATTATGATAATTATACATATGTTGTATAAGTCTCATAAGTGTGATGGGAAAAACAGGAGAAGAGATAATTGAATATATATATTTATAATTAGACAAAACTTTATAATACTCGTACAGGTATAATATGGCAAGTTATGTTGTAATAAGCATTTTACAAGTGTTTATGATATAAAAGGATAAAAACGAATGTAGGTAAAGCAAGGATACAATTCTGACAATTCTTTCTTACTATTGCTTAGAGGTTGTTTCACAAATCTATTTATAAATGTCATCGTTGTTATATCTGTGCAAGATTGCACCTTGATAATGTATAATAGAAGTATAATGGGCAGTTGAAAAACTTTTTTCACCACAGTGCACAATGCACAGTAGCTCACAATCAGTCTCATCTTTAGTTATTCTGTGTTGCATATAAAATTATAGAATGTCCAAAGAAAAAACTGAACTTGGAGATATGAAATTAAATTCTTCAAAGTTACACAAGTATAAATTAGGAATGTTTATGCATTACTACATTATCCATTAGGAACACACCGTTTATAAATATTAAGACCAAGAAAGTCATACAAAGGAAGAACGGATGAAAATACCCCGTTTGGTGGATTCTCCCATATCCAATTCGCAATAAAAACCGAAATAGGAATCGATTTCATTATAGAATTTGCGTATTTTTCAAAAGAACTACTTCGAATTTTCCACTTTTGATATAAGTTTGAAATGAGCAGTGACTGGGGCTTTTTTATATATACATATACTATACTGCTTGTGTAGATGCATGTTACTTGTTGGTTAGCAATTGGATTAAACGAGTCAAACTGTCAAAGTCAGATTCAGTACATGAGACGAGCAGTTTTTTACTTGATTCCGTTTTTGCTAGTAGGATGTTGGGGTTTTCTTCGTTGTCGTAATCGTCATTATGGTCATTAATAACAACGTAAGCTGTTTCATTCGCTTCTTCTGATTTCCTTACTCCTCCATGCAGACTTATTCGTTTTATTATCTTCTGTCAAGTCTCTTATCTAATAGTAGCTATGTCAAGTATAATTTTATGAGCCATTGTGTAACTGGATACTGAAGACCATTATGACGTTCAAGTTATACTTTGCTTTTTGCTAGCTACAAGTCTAGCCGTCTCAAGTCTAGTCTAAACTCATCATCACGCTAAAATTCCTTTATATAAAAACTCGCAGATGTTTTACAAATATGTTATAGGTATTAATATGGCATTATATTTTTACTTAAAGCGTTCAAACCAAGTTGCATAAGCTATTGATACTAAAATCGCAAAAAATTACTAAAAGGTACGGTTGAATTTAATTCTCCAGTTGGCAAATATATTTTTCCGACTTATTAATGATTATTTTCTTAGAAAGAGAATTAAAATCACATAGAAAAACGTCAACACGTTAATATTGAACCAAGTAATAATGAGTTGATGGAAATACTTAAATAGACTGTTTATATTTCCTGCTACTAGGATTTCAAATCTTAAATTAAAAAATAATTTTTTATGGACATTGATGAGGACTTTACATTCTCAGATATTATTGTAGCTAGTTCATGTCTTTCACATGAAATGGCTGGCAAATTGCCAAGAAAGACAGAGACAGTACGCAGTACGGTATTTATTTCCAATAAAAAGAATTGTGCATTTTTTATGTTATGCAATTTAATATGATATAGTAATAAGTAAGTTCATAGTTCATAGTTATACCTAGGAATTTTATCACCATGTGATGCTGTTATTATGATTACTTTTATCGGAGTGTCAGTTTCTTGTTTGGATGGCTTATGAGGAATTATAGGAACGCATCAGTTTACTTATCCTGGTTCATTAGAGCATTGTCGGGAGGATCGTCTCATGATAATGACTAAGTGAGTAAGTAATGACTAGTAAGTGATATAATACGGAAGCAGTTAAATATTCTGCTGCAAATTGTTTTTGTGTCATATTTAGTACAGTAAGTATATATGATACCCGTTGCAATGGTTGAAAATAATGACGGTGACAGTTTTTTTATTGCGAATAATACTACATGCATCCACGAATACATAACACGTCCTAATAATGTTGATATATATTGCCAGAGTATAAAATTATTAAAATTCGGCCATGACTTGCTTTGTCCTTAAAACTGACACTTCTTCTCCTTACAGTCGCAATTTATTTCTGCTTGTGTTACATTCAATCAATATCTGTCTACTAGAACCAAATATTCTTTCTTTTAGAAGTATAAAAATAAGTCACTAATTCAGTTGTATTGCAAATTATGGAAATTAGTGAAGTACCTCTCAATTTGGTAATTCGTAAGCGAAAATACCGAAAAAGATCGAAAGACGAACCTCTCAATTTGGTAATTCGTAAGCGACAATACCGAAAAAGATCAAAAGACGAACCTCTCAACTTGGTCATTCGTAATCGTAAAAACCGAAAAGCAAGGAATGACAAACCTCTCAATTTGGTAATTCGTAAGCGACAATACCGAAAAGCATCGAATGAGAAACCTCTCAATTTGGTCATTCGTAATCGGAGAAACCGAAAAGCAAGGAATGACAAACCTCTGAATTTGGTCATTCGTAAGCGAAAATACCGAAAAGCATTGAAAGACGAACCTCTGAATTTAGTAATTCATAAACGAAAAATCCGAAAAGCATTGAATGGAGCTGGAGGATATCTCCAGAGAAGGTGGTTATTGCTTAACATTGCACGGATTAAAGGTTTCAACCAATTTCCTCTTTTTCTGCTATCAAGTTAATAATTATTCCAACTTTTTAAATTGAATCTTTTTTTTATTTCGGATTGCTGTAAAGATATTTATAATACAATCTATTTCTTTGAGTAGAACAAAGATATTGCGAAGATTGCCTTTACTGTTTATCTGAATTAGCGTTTGTTTCTGATTTTAATCGGGAGGACACGATTAAGCAGATCTTAAAATTATAACTGGCAGATGACAGATAGACAAACAGGGCCAAAAGGAAGGCTAAGGGTTGGGCCACAAATGACGCTAATGTGTTGTGTTGGTTGGGTTGGTCTTCCAACTGATTCGTAGTCGCATTCGTATGCGAACAATTTATTTGTATTGTACATTGAGTTACACGATTCTTAGTCATTGTCTCGTTTGCATCCGAGTGGATTAGTTATGACATGACAATGACAGGGGACTACGTACATGTGTTTTTGTCCATTTTCATTATAATCTTTTGCATCGCTTATGTCATTGCACCAAAAAGCCAAAGCAGGTCAGCTGTATCTCTCCTGGCTCTCTTCAGACGCTATGAGACTCTTCACTCGCACAGAATTATTCATGTACGTTTATTACAATTGAAATCAATTCAGAGTCCTTTTTGTGTGCTCTTCTGAATCTCCGTTTAAATTTTAGGTGTTGAAGGTGCTTCATTTCTCTTTGTAGTAGTAGGCAGATAGTAAATAGGCACGATCATCAATTTGAACTCTTCAACTTCTCAGGTATAGGAGGATATGATTGGTTGTGAAGTTATGATTGAAGGGTGGGTTAGTTCTACGTCTCAAGTCATTCTTAACTGTGTGAGGAAGGGTGTTGTTATTTTGGAGCTTTTCTTTGTTGTGTATAGAAACAAATGGTTCAGGCTAATCAGTTCTGGCTCTGTATACAATTGGCTAAAGTCGGAATTTCGTATATTATTATGTACTTAATAATGATGCGAATATAGAAAAGATTACCGTTGGAATAAATTGTGCTCACTTTACAAATAGGCTTTGTTAAAAACACGGGTAGTTATTAAAGAAATCTGTTTCAAGCGTGTGGACTGAATGAAAAAAGTTTTTTCCTGTATTTGCCGTATTCTGTTAACATTGGGAATGATTCTTTTATGTGACTTATGTAATGTAACTGTCAACGTGCTTTCGTTTGACACAATATTGGGTTACTTTTGAATTTGGAAAATTTGGAAGGCCAAAAGTTAATTTTGACGTTTGTAATTTTTGATTGCAGGTTTATACACTATGCGTCCGCTTGAGAACAGTTCTGCTGCTTCTGCGAGTGTTAGTGCAAATATTCCCCAGAATGGTCCTGCTCTTCCCCACAATTTAAATTGCGGTATTGGATCTTCCAGCGCTGGAGCATCCGTGACTGAAGATCGCATGGAAGCTTCGAGTGACAGCGCTGTAAGTTCCATGGGGTCCGAGAGGATTCCGCCAATGACTGACCCGCCAATGTCGGACAACGAGTGGGCCGATGCAGATCACCACGCACACGCATCCCATGATTCCTCGCCATACTCACTTGACTATCCATTGTAAGACAAATTCCAACATTCATTCAACAAAAATGATAATATTTCAAAGTTGGCTTCGTTTGTTTTAGTTGTAGAATTCACAGTGATTTAATTCTATTGTCGTTTCAGAGGAAAGTTACGTGGATACGAGTATTATGGAAAAGATGGAAGTCATCGAGTAGCCGCTCCCGTTGCACAAAAGAAACACCAAATGTTTGGAAAAAGATTCCAACAGGAACAAGGAGGCGTCAGTCATCCCTATGCGCTTTCCTCTCATCCTCCTCCGGGACTGCATCTTCCCTACCCTTCTTCTAGCAGTCTCCACCAACCTTCTTCTGCATCGTCCTTAGATCCCATGGAAATGAAATATAGCTGCAGCGTTGACTTTGCTCGGCATCATAATGGTTGGTTTATTTCCACGCTACAAAAGCACTGCTTGATTCTATAAGTTACAAAAGTTGAAACCATTTTTGAATTTTGTGTGGATTTAATATTTTTGGTGTAATTTATTTAGATGTTCGTGTTGGAGGAGCACCTGGTCCGGGAGACGTAGTCCACAGTAATCATACGTACTCCCTGCCGCCCACACACTCTGAAACTAACAACATTATGCAGGGCTCACGATCACCGCGGGGTCCTCCGAAGGATAAACCCAAGAGTGAGTCTATTTCCACTTTGTTTTTCTTTGCGTATATTTATGTAGACTTTGAAATGGTGGCGGACAGTAGGCTTTTGAAGTAGACTTAACTATTATGGAAAGCATTGAATTGCTTGGACTTGGATGTAGTTTGTGGAGTGCTAATGGTTAGTGGGAATGTATTTGGGTGGGTAACACAAATAGTGATGAAAAAATTTAAAGCAGAGGAACACTTATCCCGGGATGAGAAACGAGCTCGGTCCATGTCTTTGCCGATGACAACAGACGACATCATTAATTTACCAATGGACGAATTTAACGAACGACTCTCCAAGTTTGATTTGACCGAAACTCAGCTATCTCTTATCCGAGACATTCGAAGAAGAGGAAAGAACAAGGCAAGTCATCTGAACAATATCAGTTGAAGTTTCATGAACACGTTGATTTATGAATGAATTATATTTAACATACTGTCCTAATTTTTATTTCCACAGGTTGCTGCCCAAAATTGCAGAAAACGAAAGTTAGATCAGATTCACCAGTTGGAGGATGAAGTGCAGAAGATACGAGAACGTAAACAATCCCTGAAACGGGAACAAGATGGTTTGAAAAACCGCAGAGATATTCTCAAAGAAAAATACGGCAAACTCTACAGAACCGTCTTCCAGGTGAATTTCTTGGAAGAAAAATAGAATTGCGTGAAATTAGTAATAAATGATTGAATTTGATTTTTTGACGTATGTTATGATGATGTTATAGTCGTTGAGAGATCCTGAGGGCAGCCCATACAGTCAGTACGAGTACAGCTTGCAGCAATCTGCAGATGGAAACATTGTTCTGGTCCCAAGAGATTTGACTCAACCGTCTGCAAGCAACACTTCAGATCCGATTCATCCGGGGAATTCGTCTCGACGTGACAAATCCAAAGACGACGTGAAAAAGGAGGGACAGTCATAATTTAATATTTACTACGAAACTCGTCAGTACTGTAAGCAAAACAATCCTGGCTGCAGTCATTCGTCAGATATATCTTACTGAATACTGACTATAAATGTTCAAATTTACTCATACCTACACACTTGTTGGATAACCGAAAATTTTCTTCGTTAGGTTCTTTAAACTACCTGTGAAAGAGTCAGAGAGTGTACACGACGACATGATGGCGGATGTAAAAAATAATCTATCGACTGTACTGTAGGCTGAACTGTTAGGTTCCTCTCAACTATTTATGTACGTTTCCAAAATTACCACAGACAGGGTTCTATTGAAATCTACAGATGTAACAGATATTCGTCATCAGTCTGTAAATAGCACAACTTGTAGTCCTATACAGCATCCCGACTTTCGCCCGCAGCAGAATACACGCCAAAAGGGCATAATTAAAGTCGACGTCGACCGACTGGTAGTCGAACAATTTAACGCTGATCTACAAACGGACACTTGCCAATAATATTTTTGTTGTCTAGGTCCAGTGTAGTGTGTGAAGACTAGCAGAACTCTAAAAAGATCTTAATTTCGTATTTATTAAGTACATGGTAAAATGGAAAGCCGTTACTTCTTTCCTCACTATGTTTATCCGTAATTTAGAGAAAATTTCGTAACAACAACGTACACCGTACACAGCAGCGCATAAAAGTTTTACATAAGTTTACCTGCAGTAAACAGGAGAGGGAAGGTGACGATTTTAAAGTTGTCGCTACATTTTGACTTAGAAATAGCAAGGCAGTAGAGATAGTAGAACTGTCTTGCTAAAAATATACGTACATGTACCATACATAAAAACTATTACAATAAAGTGAATGTTGCTGCACGTATAATTACACTGGATCATGCATGTAGCCCCTTTTCAACTACTCCTGTCAACTAAATGTTAAACAAAGCAAATTAGTGATAAATGATGAAAATTCATATTTTCATTGTCTTTATTGTACTTACATAAATAATATACATTGTTGGTTGGAAAGGAGATATCAATAGCTATTACTTTTTCGTTTAATGTAAAGAAAATGTAACAAGTAGAATTAGAAAACACTGTTAACATTTAAATTCCCCGAGTAAAAGCATAAGATAAAGTGTCATGTATTGTATTTAGATTTTGTGATGTTGATGCTACTTGGAATAGAAAATAATATATCCAATTGATCGTATTATGGATATTCTCAAATCTGTTTTCTAGACAAAATATTATTATTTTAATTATAAGTGTGATTAGTTAGTGATGCAAACAATTTCTGTAAAGTTTGGTTGTACGGTTATAGTAATAAGTATTTCGTGAGAGTTCCAGCAGAAAATATTTGTAAAACAAAGCACATAGGCACATACCTACACAGATTTTATAGATATAAATCCCAATTGATTTCAACATAAAAAGTCATGAGTAAATTAACTTTATATATTATGAGTGTTGAAGTGTCACTGAAAGCACTGATGACAGAAACGTGTAATTATCATGACTACTACAGCGTTTTAAAGCAGAAAATACAAATTGGCATATGCGGTACAATGTGTGAAGAAGATATTATGAAGTATTCTCTACTAGTAAAGATTTTTGTTTTGGAACATTAGGAAATTGCGAGGAATTGTTGTTTAACTAAGGGAACGCGATTGAATGTGCTGTGACAATGACAAATCAGACTAAAAGTAGAAAATAATTAAAAGTAGCTCGTTGGAGTTGGGATAATTTTTGAATCCTTGAAGGATACCTACCAAATGGACCTCATTGTTTATACACAGCATATAATAGTAATCAATTTCCTACTAATTTAAACCTATTTGTAGTTTTGTCCTTTAACTAAATCATATTATTATTTTTCTCTCATGTATATTGCCGTAGCCAAGCTCACTTACCTGTTTTGTAACAATATCACATCGAAGAAACCCTATTTTTCAGTATTTCTCTATTATTATGACATGCGGTGACATGGTTTTGCTTTGTGAGAACGGCATTTATTTCTTCTTCCGCGGAATTTGTCTGTGAATGGATTTAGAGCCGTACATCGTCTTACGTTTTGTCTTTTGCCAGTATTATTTTGTAATTCTTTCGTGTTATACTTAACTTTTATTTGTATTATATGATAGTAGTAGTAAATATATTATTATTATTATTATTATTATTATAAAAATATATTTAATATTTTGCTGAGTGTGTTTTAGTCCTCGATAAATGTTAAGTAGGGAAAGATTCTGCGTTTTCCAGTGATCTGGAAGACTGATTGATTATTGTTATTATGTAACGTAAGAATTTCGTATCATTTCGGTTGTACTAAAAACTAAACATGTCGTAAGAGTTACACACAGTCACATTCACATTCTCAGCAAATATTTCATGGCAGTGAGACAATAAAAAAACTAAACTAACGGGTGTGTCCTGACTCCCCTGAGAACCTTGACGGTGAGTAACCAGCGCAGTCATTAACAATCAATTCACTCATTTCAACTGTTATTGCTTTGATGTGAATGTGAAATATTTCTAGACGATTAACCTCTAAAAACTAAGTTGTTGTAAAACTAGTGTAAATGTAAAGCACAATTTAATTAGGGTTCCGATTTCCGACTCTTTTACTACACATTGTTATTTCGTTATATTATATAGAATGAGCACTAATGTCATGTTGTATGTATTTCTGTAGCTGTCCATAATTTTGTACAATGAACATTAATTCCGCGGGTTAAAAAGGTCAGACATTTCTTGCTTTAACCAGTAGCACTTTAATTCAATTCCATTACTAATTGTAATCGTTGCTATTAGCATGATCACGTCACTTAACACCCCGACGTTTATTTTCCCTTATTCCCGCTTCACATTCATTATGTGCTCTAAACATATTATTTCTTTCCGTTTCCGGTTGTTACGTTAGTCATTTCCTTTCCTTAATGTCACTTAGTAACTTACAATTATTGTAGTGTCAGTTTTGATATGTACACCTTAAATAAAATTGCACGACACATTTGCAAAAGATATACGTGTGTGTTACGCATGGGTCATAAAATCTTTAAAACTATTTGTCATGTAAGTCAAATGTAATTTCCTCCATACATAGCATGTCTACATAAGTTTAATATATGGCCTAAAATAAAATTGAGGATATTATAAGCAACTCTATCGTTTATTTGTGACTCCCGTATTATTATTTCTTTATTGTCAAGATGTACTCACAAAAAGTAAAATTATTATTGGATATTATTAAGGATAACAGGGAAAATGGTAGATAACTATATATCTACTATATTATACAACATAATATGCTTACTGCCTACTTTACTCCCTTATGTGTCTATATACCGTTGTGTACACATGAGAAAAACACTTACATACTTTTGCATGTGTATTATTTGTACCCCATGCATGTAGAAATGCATTTTGAAAATAAAAATGGTTAGAAATGGTTATTGCAGTTATTAGTTACTAATTTGTATGATCTTCCCTAAGAATATGTTGAATAATGAACGGTGAATCGAATTTAAGAAAATTGATGTCTAACAGTGCTAAAATTAAATAGAAAATATGTTCTAGTGCTGAATCCTGAACTCTACGAGTAACACGAATTTGTTTGTTCCATTATACGTATATTTTGATGACATTGTGATTATTTACTTTATGTAGTAATACTGTTGTGTATGTGTCTCATTTTGCAGTGAATTGAAGTAATAAAACTTGATGTACATTAAAATAATTTATTCCTTTTCATTCATTACAAAGCATAAAAATACTTCAAGCACAGTTCAATTTCTTTAAATGCCCAAAATATAATTCGGGTTCGTAAAGTTTTGATTTTCACAGTTTCACTAAATGTAGAAGGAATGCACGCTATTTATATACATGTGTCTCAATTCTATACACCAGAAATTAAAACCAATTATTATTAAATTGCTCATTATTACTATAGCATTGCACATCTGTAAATGATGCATTATAACTTGTGCACCTGAAAAAAATTCTTCTTCTTATAGTAAAGTTACAATGTTTCATATGAACTGGCAATGGCAATAGTATCAGGATTATAATTCTACATATATGTGAATCGTCACGTCATGTTTATTGGTCTCATGATGTTTGGCGTTCTTGAAACTGCAATGTCTGCAAACACTATGACATGACAATTAAGATAATGCTCGCTTACAAGTTGTCAAGCAATTGCCTCCCATTCTTCATTTTATAAACGCTCTAATATGTCAATGTGTCAAACTTTTTAGTGTATATCGCAAGCAATAATAATAGTAGTGATAAACCGTTGGTAAACGGAATAGAAAAGTTTCGTAAGCTAAAATGGAATTAAAAATAGCATCATTATGTAAATTTACATTTACATTTTAATTACACGCAGACAGTATTATTATTATTACACTTATTATCTCGTCTGTTACATCAGGGCAATATGAGGCACTTCCACAGGACAAAGAAACATTTAGATGTCAAAGATCATGAAGGAGTTAAATGATTGACCTCATCTGCAAACTTGGCTTTGCAATGGACCTCTGCAAAGTTTGAAGCCATTATGTCAAACCTCTCTTAAGTTGTTATCGTGCATAAGGATAGACAGACAGACGCACAGAGAACCCAGTCTCTATACGTACAGAGTACTCTCTCTCTCTCTCTCTCTCTCTAACTCCGTCTCAATGTCTCAATGCGAAAGTGTGCAAACATAGAATAAAACTTGCAGTGAATAAAGCCACAAAACAATACAACACCCACGTCCTTGTAATACGCTTTGAAGCATTATTGCAATTGGACAAAAAATCAATCAATAGCAAACTGTTTGGATGGAGTAACTTTGAACAGCAACTAATTACTTCCGTTTACTCCTTGGTCAAATTAAAAGTACATTACACATCCACGTCTTCATATATCATAATATTTGTTAAAATTATTGTATTATATCCACATAGATAGTTAAACATTCTACGCCACTCTTCTAATAACTTACAGTTAGTCCTTCTTACATAGACATACATTGTACATTGTACATCTGTAGGTTTATCAGATGTCATGTTTAATTGACTAATATAAGACAATTAGAAAAAGCGAACTTAAAATTATTTTACAGTAGTATAGTCTTAAATAAATACAGAATAGTAGCAGGTGTTTTATTAAGAACGATTGTGGAAAAGATTAATTGTTTGTCTTTTGTAGTAACTTACGTTTTTATGTTTCCAATGACATTCGTATTGTCTACCATCACAATCTACGCAGTGCAAACAGAATTAATGGTATTTGACAAATGGCAACAATTACACGATGCATAAAATAAAAAATTGAATGTGTCACTCAGCACAGCATCATAACAATTAGTAAGATGAATATATATTTATATATGAATATATATTTATAGATGAATATATAGTGTATTGAATGGGATACATACCAAGGTCTTCATGATCTCATGATTATCATTATCACCAGCGTCTCATCTCATCAATCACAATAAATTCCTCGGCAGTCCACAGAAACCAAAAATTATGTCATACAGATTGACCAGTTAATTTATGCAGTTTTTATGTGTCATTTAAAAACAAAATAACTTTCTTTGATCATAATAGTGCCTACTGCCTACCAACCAAAACCTATACCTGTAGAGGTATTATACTGAAATCATAAGGGTATTTGTGCAAACATGCCTCAGTGTGAGACGCAGACTAAAGAACGCTCAATCTTGTTAATGGAAGACTTGCAGTCTCGTCTTATAGCTGAGGAATGTATTCTCTCTCACAATTTTAAAGTGTATAATAATAATAGTAATCATATTCATAAAAGATTATTTAATTCTCACATGTTGAAGAAATACTAAAAAGCGGAGAAGTTATAATTGCTGCTAGAATGGTAGCAAATGAATATCAGATGAATTTGTGTAGGAAAGACGGGATAAGCAATTGAACTTTGACAGTTGAGTGGGTGAATAAAGAAGTGAGTCAGTAGCTGAGTGAGTTACTGAAGTGGCGGTCAAGGACTTTGGATAGACGAATGGAAATAAAGATTATCAACAAAGCTGACAGCAAACAATCCAAGAACAGTAATATTTTAAATGGAATGTTTCTCGTGATTGTGAACAAGAAAGTATTTATTACACTAGCCATTATTACTAGTAACGGAAGTGGTGTGGTTTTAAACATTACACATTCCAATTATGTCTCACACTTTCCGTTAGCGAACTTCTTTACCCTCTCACCCTCCACATTCGCTTGTACCATATAATAAATACAACAAACTTTAATTGTATATTCTCTCTGGGCAACAGTTAGCAGGACATTCATCCACCTTTGCACAGGTTATTGTAATTCTATTATGTCTACGTGTGCACGAGTGTAATGTTTCTGCCTTATCACTTAGGAAACAATTTGTAAACTAAAATGTAATATAAATAATATTTATATTATTATAAAACACATCCGAGAACTATAAGCATCTACTATCTGTACTTATATTATCATATCTCTATTCACCTTCATATAGTATTAGTTTATTCCTCATTATTACATTAACACAAACGCCAGTGTATTAATCAAAGTCATACACTTCTTTTATTATTACCTCATCGTCAGTCTCTATTTCTCATCAACTCACGTCTCAAGTAATCTTTCAACTGACACTGTATAACGGAAATGGAGAAAAGTCCAAACTCCAATAATAAAAAAGTAATGGGATGTTTAGCACAATGTAGTACAATTAATTCAGTGTCAGTGAGTCCATATATTTACAATTTACTCTATCTACAAATCTACAGATAAACAAATTAAAACTTCATTGTAGTATTATTGACTTCCATAGCTAAATACAAGTTTTGCAAATCATTAAGTATGTAGGTGACAAAATACAATTGCATACAATTCTGTGTAAAATCCGTACATTTGAAAAATAATAAATATTTGGGCTTTCTCCTCACAAATAGATTTGCAAACGTTGAACGTGCAATGAATTGAACACACTGTCTGTATAAGTAGTACATAAGTAATTGACAGGTTGAAGGTTGAAGAAGAATGAAAATAATTAATAATTTATACAATGCGTAGTTAATAATAATATTGAACTTGAAATTTGTTATGGCAATTTACCATGAGACTGATTGAGACAGTTACAGCAATAAAACATTAGACAGAAATTACAATTGACTATTTAATTTGTACAATGTTAAGTTCGTAGTGTTCATGTTCGTGACAATTGAATGTCTGATTGACGTCAGTAGATTTCACTAATATAAAAGCTGCAATATCTACTATAAGGCCAAAAAATAGGGAAGACTAAACTAACACATGCTCCGTTGTAATTACACTACCTATATGTTTATATTTATTTTACTACTACAGAGATACTACAGAATGTCTTATGGCTTTTACAACCAAATGGAATCTACGTGTGCATCATTTCCATCTTAATGGCTACAGCTATAAATATTATATAGTTTACTGTGCAAATGTCATCCACAATCTCACAATCTGATGAACAGTGTAGAACTGTTGAACTGTTTCTTTGGCATTAATTGTTGCGCATATCATTATCATTTGCTTTAATTTAATAGCCTATTAATTACATTTTTCAGATTACACTTTATGAAGACACTTACAGGCTTAATTAAACTTACAACTTTTTTCGACACTACATTTTTGCCAGTCTTATAATGTTACAGTATTGCACTGTGGGTTAGCAAAAACAGTAAGCTTGTAAGTGGTTAGTGAATAATAAGAGCAAAAGTACCGTTATGGTGTTTGTACTTGTACTGGGCTTGACAGCCATATGCATCATTATTCCATCCACTTCACTTACTTGCGCAGGTTAGGTACATTTCATCAGCAAACCTGCTACACAAAAAGCTGGGTTTTAGGTTTTTGGGTTTTTGTTGGGGTTTTGGGTAGCAAAAATTTCAAACACCTGGGTTTTTCGTTTTTGTGTTTTTAATTTCGCGTTAAAGTACAAAATTATGTTAAAATGAGCAATATTTAACCAAATTGACCACTATTTTTGCTTTCATTATAATTTTTTATATAATATTGTCTAAATAACTTAATTATTAATATTAAAAGAACGTGAATAATTTTATTGGTGAAATCTTGCTTTAGTTTGAAGTTCCTGAAAAATACCATGAATGAAAAATCAAAAACCCCTAAAATACAAAACCCTACAAAAACCCAAAAACCCACTGGGTTATGGTTTTTCGTGAAAAACACACGGGTTTTTGGTTTCCTGCATTTCATCCACCGCTACAACTTACTACTTACACCTTCTTTGTACTTTGTATTGTACCACAACTGCAATTAGTGAAAAATAGCAAGTACTCCTTTTGTGTGGCAGTAGTAAAGTATTAGAGCAGGGAATATTTATTTATTTATAATAATAATGTTTGTCATGTACTTTTGCTTTCCTGTCTACTACTAATATACCTATTCCACAAACATAATCTACAACAACCACACCAAGCTTTAGTTCCATCGTGTAAAAGTTTTATCTTCTAGGAATAAATTGCACACGTGTGGCATGGAAAATTATATCTGTTTGTAGTAGGCATATTATTACAGTAATTATTATTTACGATGTCTTCAGGTTTTACAGGTTTCTCATTTTCATTGTGTATTACTACGACTAAGGGAAGTTGCACTGTATACTAAGTAATAATGTATATGGCCATGTGTGGCTTTGCTTATAAATAAACATTTAGCAGCTTTATATTAAAATCACCATCATCGCACGGGAATTGTATAAGTGAAGCATAATGTGAATTGTATCCTGTGACAGTTTATAATAGTTTGATAGACAACTAAGTGAATTCATACACACATAACTCATTGTTATTATTGTATTACAATCATCAGAATATCAAGCACCATCGTACATTCCCTCATGTAATAATATTATGAAGGAGACAAGAATGAGCATTTAGCGGGTAGTAAGTAACAAAGTATAAAACGCTAATCAAAAACAGAGTCAGGAATTGTGCATAGCTGCTAGCAGATCCAATTATACAGAAGGTGCTTCCAGGTACGTATTAATTGTTCGCAGAGTGTGCATACCTAAGTGTACTACTACTGCCTGGTTTTCATACAACATTCTTGTTCATTCACTTAATTCATGTATATTTTTTTTTTAAATTCTACCTGCTATAAGTATAACTTTAAACTGCTTTTAATGCTTTGCCCGTAACATTTTATTTGATTGTAGTTTAGTTTCGTGTGTAATGTAAGGCATGAATTAATATGCATTTTGCACAGACATTTACACACATAATATTATACGTATGTTTATTAAGTAACGAAGTTGCTTTATGCGAATCGGTTTTATGTATGTCTATCCTTCTGTTTGTATACTCAACTCAACTCAAAATCTATTTAAGATAATATGGCTTCAACTTGGCACAAGTATTCAAAGGTCCATTGTTGGAAGGCTAATTGTAAGTTCGAAGATGGAGTCAAGCAGGCAAATCCTTCATGACCTTTGACCTTTTAGAGTATATATAGTGCATTAATAGAGCATCAACCATATAAAATGCATTCTAAATACTGCTGTTCTCCAAGTATTTTCGAAAGTGGAGGGAGGCCTTCAAATTTTATATTGGGAGACGATGAATGTTTGATTGAGTATTTCAATTAAGGTTCGGTAAGTGATATCACGTGGTATGTCGCACTTTTATGGACTAATTGGTGATATCTCTGGACTGCAAAGTCGATTAAAAGAGTACATTATGATAGAGCATATCTTTGGCTTCCAGATGACATTCTTGAATTTTCGATTCGACTTTGCAGTCCAGAGATATCATTGAATCATCAAAATTATAGTTATATCTGCAAAGAGAAACCATGATTTTTAGGCTTTTCTATTGTTTCGGATTCCTATTTCGCAATGCATTCAATAAGGCTGAATTTGTGATTTCTATCAGTACTCATCCTTAATGACAATTTGTATTTTTAAATACATTCAGTCGGAGTCCTCGGACTTGTCCAACTAATGCTAAGTGCTAACACAGTGTGTGAATGTTACAGTGTCATATAGTTCACATGATATTGTCACTGTCCACTTCGCTACTTTTTTGGACCGTTAATTACAAATGACTTATTTTTATTGTGGAACTGTACCTCATGCATTTGTCAGTCAGGAAGCACGTTTGCAGAATTTCATAGAAGTTTAGAAAAACTGTACGAGTGTTTAATATAGGAATTCCGAGTAAAACGTCGTATTTAGTTACTACCTAATACCTATAGCGTGATTTTTATTACGACATGTTTTTTTCTCATCGAAAAACAACCTTGCATTTTGTATTCGAACAGAATAATGTTGTTAGATATAATATGGCAGTATAAATATATTTTATATTATTTATAAGCACAAGGACGTAATCATTATCTTCCTGTAACAATTAATCGACTGCTATAGGTTCAGACAGAATGGTGTCTATATTGTAAAAGCAATGGCTCTATTCGGTTCAGCCTGTTTTTCATTAAATACATATTCTAATTAATTACTACATCCTATGTAATTGCCATTTTCTATTGCATATTGTTTCCTCGAGGGGTTTATAGGTCTATATAGGTATTAGGTATATATAGAGTGAACTTGACTTTGTATTTTATTTATTAATTTGCATCATACTGTAGTACAGCACCATTTAGTTGGCAATTCAATCCAATACCTCTCATAAACCGTTCTTGCGTCAAGAGTGTTCCTAAAAGTAATGCAATACATAGTACTGCGTTAGTACACTCCTATAAGCCTTGGCTAAATTATATAATTCAGTGAGAAATCGAAATTCGCATTACAAATGCAATTAGTCCGGTACACATTCTTATAGGTATATCTAAACAGTCATTGTTGCGAACTGACGTAAAAAGATAAATACCTAGCCATTATACAAATTAGATTAATTTTTGAATTTTTAATTGCAATTTCATTGCTAGTCAATATTGACGTTGCATATTTATTAGTTTGATGAATTCAATTGTAGTAGTATTCTTTGCTAGCAAAAATTTTCCCTCGCATTCCATAAGTTACTCAATGGAATTAATAATTTTTACTCATAGTAAGTTAAAATGTTAGGTTTACTTATTATTATATTTTACACCTTCTTGTTGAACATTAAACTAATTGTCAACGAACAAAAGAAATGAGTGTTTACACACTTACAATTTTTAGGTAGCTATGCCAATTACACATGATAATAAATTATTTCTTGTTTTTAATTCAATTTTGTGAACACACACAGGAATAAACGAAGTGTGTGTTTTAGTGAATGAAGCAGGAGCCAAAATAATTAATGATGCAAAAGATTATAAAAAAAACTACACACTTATTTTACTACTTTAAATATTTCCTTGTTAATAATTAATCAGCTTGTACAATTTACTTTTAGAGAAGTAGGATGTTCGTAACCTACATGTTGTACATACATTGATACTGGTAGTTTTATCCAATAAAATTAAACATTCTTTGCGTAATCATAGTAATAACACTCAAATTACACAATGAGACACTTAGGTATGTACTAACAAGAAGTATACCTGCTGCGTGCGTACAAAACTTCGCTTCGCTAACAAGATAAAACTTTATCATTTATTCAGCACAAGACATTTAATTTATTAAATTCATATGTTGATTTTGTACTGTTCTTTATAGGAACAGACGTAAAATTATGTTAATGTTGCTATTATACCTGTTGTGTGCTCATAATAAATGCTCATGATAAACTGTTTAACATAATTCATGCACATATTGCTATCCAAACAGATACAAGTTCTATAAATTCGCCTAGGTATACACAAAACTAAAATAAAGTTATTACTTTTCTCAGGCGCGTAACTAACATTAAGATGGTCATTTGGGGGGTCACACTGCCATTTTAAGCGTATGAATAAAAATCAGGGCAACATTTAGGCTAAAATGAACCGGAAATTCATTAAATTTGAGGGTAGCGCGAATTTTTTGTTGTTTTGGAGTAAAATTTTATACGTTTGGCTTGTTTTCTCGAAAACTCCAAAAATATCTGGTGTAAGTTCCAAAAATTTTGTGACCCACCCCCTACTTACGCCCTTGATTGTTCCTATTACTTTAGACTATGCATGCTTACCTTGTTCACTTGCTATGGTATTAATGCCACTGACAATTCATCAACTCTGAATCACAATATATTTTCTACCTATCTAGAATTTAATGTTGCTTCTATAGTATCAAATAATCTCAAGTGACCATAATATCTTTACTATTACATTCCCAAAAACAGGTCCCCTAAGTGGTGGCACACACTTTTCAGCGAACGATTCAAAGGTTATAAATCAATTATGAGGAATTTGGTTTGTATAAACCAATTTCTACTACTAGAACTTTAAAATATGAAAATTGTATACAATTCAGTGAGTTGAGTTGTGGTCGGTCCTTTTTAGATGACGCGGTGAGGTGCATCAAAATTGTATTAATATCTCCATAAGGATGTCAAAGTTGTCCAGTTGGTTCTAACAACGCTTCAATTTAAACCAACTGGCATTAGAAAAGTCCTGATGTGAACAAAGTAGCTCCTTGTAGGCTATCAAACGTGACCGACTGCAATATGTGTCCCAACAAATTTAATACAGAAATGCCAATTTGATAAGATATTTCTGAACGAGTTACAATGAAATATATTTATTTGCGAATAATAGAAATTCAACTACGATACAGACAAAAATCTCAAATTATTCTAAAGTAGACCAATTATGAACCCTCTAACTTCTATGGTAAATATTTTTAGACCCATAATATTACAATGCTATTCCCGGAGCCCTGCCAATCTAGTTTGACCACTGCACCTTATGAAACAAAGCCAAAAAATATCATATCGATTTCTCATACATTTTATTTACTTTCAATACTAGTTGGCTGTAAAATTGGGTAAAGTACATAATTAATATTAATTCACACTCAGTTAGTAATTTATGGAAACATTTTCAAATTGACTTGACAAGAAGTGTAAGGAAGTGCATGATATAACAACAATCAAAAAGAGTGAGTCACATACCGGCCGGTAGTCGACTTAAAGTAATAAACGACAAACATTATTATAATTTATGATCAGAAGGAAACTGCGGGGACATTGTTGAGATTGTTGTCTGCAACATCGACCAGTAGTGTGTCATTTGAACTATTCATTCATTTATTTCATTCCCCAAGTAGAATTTTATTTTATTTTATATCAGGTGAAATGTTGCATGAATAATTTACGACTGATATTATGTATGAGAATTTGCACTACATGCAACTAGAATGGGTTCAGTTCAGATGTAGAAGTATGTAAACATTTCATATCGCTGCTATATCTTTCTGCGAATGAATGCTTGCCTTATGCAGGAGTAATTTATAATGGCCTTTATAGTTTGCGTTATAATTGCCATACATATATTATTACAAGTATCACTATTGTCGCAATAGCCTTCCACTTCAATAAAACTCTTGACAGTAAAGCAACGTCAAAAAACGGAAGTTGTATGGAGATTGAAATTCTCATCAAGAATTATACTGCGGCAATAACACATAATAGAAATTACAGCGAAGCTTTTTTATTCTACAATTTCGTATACCTACCTACACGTAAAGTTGTGCCAATAGTTTCTTGGGATTATATAATACTTGTTTTATTTTCGTATCGGTTTTTACAAACTTATCTCTACAAATTAATTATGCATTATATTATTTGCACGCAAGTGTTATAGCTGTATGTACACTATAGGTATATAAATTATACAGGTATTAGGTAAATTGCATACAATAGGTGTGGTGCTATAAGAATAAATTATATTCAAGTTAGGTAGTTGTAGTTAGGTATTGATGTAAAAGGTATTTGTGTATCATCCCTCTGTCATGTTAGAAGTTTTTATCTGGTGTTATGTGTTATCTAAGTGGAATGTGCGTAAGCAGTTAATTATACTTCCAATTATCTGACTTGTCTTCCTTGTGAGGACGAAGCGAGAAAAATGAGATTTGTTTTTAGATACTTTGCTCGTAATTGTTAACTAGGTATTGTTTATACCTTATAGGAAAATTTCTTTGGAGCAGGCCGCCATACACATTGCATAATAGTCTGCTCTACTCTCTAATAGCTTTACACAAGGAAATAATCTTAATCCTTCGTCTTGTACTGTGTGGTATATAATATGTCTGTGTTGTACAACACTGGACACACGTTACGTTACCTTTAGTGAATTTTTTCTAGAAATGATGTCACAAAAATCAAATCTTGTATAAGTGTTAAACCTTGTCAATGGGAGACGATGAGAATGAGAAGTTCTTCATTTAAAATGTCTGTAGACAATTCATGTTGCATTATTACATAATCATATTATCTCGAATTTCCCACAGCTCTTATTGTCATTATTCTTTAGCTATTCAGGCAATTTATTCAATGAGTGCCACACAGTAAGAGTATTTTTATCATCTTTATTCTTGCCACATGAACTGTGACAATAATTTGTAAACAATGTCAAACATTGCTCGGTAGGTATACATGTAATTATATGCAATCGAAAGCTTCATTGTATGCAATTTACAAATTTGCAACAGAAAAGACATAATCAAAGTGAAAAATTAGAAAAAGCCATTAAGGCTGTGGTGCTGCATATTTGATTCATGATTGTATTACATCTGCCACTTATATAATATTGTACTTGAGATAATATGTAAAAATAATACTTGAGAAATTAAATATAGAATAGAATTTTTGCTTGGTGTTTATAATTAATAAGGTATTTATACAAAATTATGTATTTCATTTATTACTCCATATTATTTTAACATTATCATTATAATAAAGGCTGGTGCAATTTGTATTAATATTTTTCGCGAATGGGTATAATTATTGGTGTGGTAACACTGTGAGTGCTTTATTGGCGTTGTTGGCAAAAGTATTAAACAATAGGCAAATTTAAATGGTACGAATAAAACATTAATAATCTTCAATCGAGGCATTGTTAATGTAGAAAGGTAAAAATTACCGCAAGTATAATCCCAATCATGTTTAAGCATAATGTAACATAAGAGCCTAATCTGGTTATTTTCATTTTCCAAGTTGTAGCATTTGAACATGAATTGCAATTATGACTTCACAACCACCGTCAATATTTCTAAGTGATTTTTAAAGGTGGCTGCAAATAATGACTTTTCAGCATCCCATAATAATAATAAAATATTTGCTCACTCATTCAGTTCCTTTTAAATCGTAAATGATTTTGGACAGTGTTCGCCAAATCTTTTTCCATCTGTATATTATTGTTCTTTTTTACATAACATTACATTTCGTTGCCAATTCAATGCAAGCCATAATAGACAATATCTTATATAAATATACAAGCGTAGTATGTGTACGTACACAAGTGTACGCTAAATTTTAATGAACAAGACCTTTTAAATATAAAATGCACAATCGATGAACACTCATAATGTTATACGTTAAAAGCCACACTAGCAACTACTTCTTAGGATAAATGCAAAAGTAACTGCATGATGCATTGTGTTATAGCGTATATAGAAATTACATTGTAATGAAAGGTTCCAAGTGTGCCACATGGCAATTTCCATATTTTCCTTTAAACGATAGTGATTGCATAACAGGGAAGAAGCAAGTCTTTTGATTTAACCAAATTCCGTAGTGGTAGAATGTGACATTGTGAAATGACAAATTGATAAACATAAAATGTTTTTAGTTAACACATACCTATAAGTACAAGGTAATAATATCTGCTGTATTGCTAAATGCATATGAGGCTTTAACATTATAAGAAGTATCTAAAATCTAAATTTATGAGTAATAAAAGAAATGAAATGTGTAGGAATGGTATGGTAGACGTGTAGTAATATAAATTGTGAGTTGGCTTTATTATTTTAATAAAATATGAAACTGTCAAGGTGTATTGTTTACAACAGAAGAGAATCCCATTGATGTTATAGACAATTCAAAACGAACTTAGAGGAATATAGTCCTCGTCAGTTGTTTTGAGGAAATTCCTGCAGACATTCGTGTTAATGCAATCAGGTAATATATTTCTCGCTTGCACGAAGTGGAACTTTGCTACAGGCATTAATGTCATTTGTATATAATTCAGAATTCAGATGAGGCGATGTTCAGATTTCAGATAATCTTTCCTTTACACAAATGTACAGCATTTCATGATAACTTTTATTTCTCTCCTGCAACTATAAGTAGTACATATAATGCAGTCATTTAGTAATTATTTACAGATAAGCATTGTAGGACTAACACAATGATAACACGATGTAGTGACTACAGTAGTATACTTGTTCTTGTTTACGACTAGTCAAGAACATAAGAATAACAATCATAAATCATAACAGTAAACACATTGAGCATTCAATTCTGTTATGAGTTATGACTATACGACGGATTAATGCAATAAAATAAAATACAATCAATTCTAAGCTAAAAATAAAAACTAGTGCTCTTGTACTGGAGGTAAAACACAGGAACAAAAATTATTTACGCTTCACGAGCAGATTAAGATGATAATTAAATCCAAATCGGTCTAAATGCTGCAAATTTTTCAGTAGTAATTCACATTCTTTGTATAAATATAACATAAAGCGTTAAGTAGGTAATAATATTCATGTAAAATCATGGAAATGGGTTTAGTATGTATTAAATTTAATAATTAATTAAATAATTAAGTATTTAGTTAATGACTTGTTAGCATAATATAACCATACAAAAGTCAACGTTTATTATAAAAAATTATTCAGAATGAGAAACAAGTTTCAAGTCTCAACTTAATTTTGTATAATCATGTTGCATTCTTATTCTCTGCTTATTAAATACGTCGAATTCACAAGTAGTATTTGCTGTCAAGGGCGTACCGAGCATTTCTGAATGGGTGACACGTGCCCCATGTATGTGCTCCCCTTCGGTACGTCCTAGTTTACTGTATACAATATTGTCTGAATTCTTCTTAACTATTCGATTATTACCAAATGCTGCATACATTTATCTGAATGAAATTGTATTATTGTATGTAAAAATAAAATTGTGTTGTATTATTTCGTGTCCCATACAAATCACACCACAGAAAAGTGCAATTAACAGTTTACAATTTACAGGAGTGAATCTTTTCTATCAACACAACGCAGTGTATCAACACAACGCAGTGACACAAAACCAACCCATAATCAAAGTAACTATAGGTATAATAGCTTCAGTACTACACCACTGACACACTGTACATACTTGTACAGCAGAATGCTTTATTTACCGTAAATTTGCTTTATTCACATTTTTTACGCAATTATAGTAAACGAACATCGTTGAAAGTCCTTGCAAAATTATACAAGCAGGATAGATGGAGAAAAGCAAACTTCCGCACTTCCACTTCATTTTCTGCTTTTAAATATACACTAGGCACTATTATAGGGTTAAAATAACTTGGACAGTGAACAAAATTGAATGGGTTTATTTGGAAATTTACGGTATTTACGGAATTTGAAGTACGAAATGGGAAAATGGATGATGTTGATGAAATGAAAATAGTGAAACGTGTTAAATAAATGACCAGTGCAATGGCAACATAAAAACGATTGATAATAAGGTCATGCGTGTAGTTGGTGTTTATCTATTGATAGTACATCTAAAAATGGTTGCAGATTGACATCTGTATGTAAAGATAAAGTTTACGTTTCTACTGCTGTTGTTGCAATCAAAATAGATTAGTTATATTTTTACGACAAAGAAAGCAAAAGGTCAAGTTGCAAAAAGAAGTATGAGAATAGAGGGAGAGATTAGCCGAGCGTAAAGCAAAACATTACAACGAGTTAGCACGAAACGATTACATGACAAAAATAAAAATTTAATTTTACGGATGACAATTAGTTACACAAATATCTTTATTACCATTGCTGTAGACATTTAATTTATTTAACTACCTTGGAAGATACAGTATCAAGCATCGTATGAAGAAACCACTCGCAAAAATAACGCATTTACTATTGCAAACAACTTACTAATATTTTTCTTCAATGATAAAATACTCAGTTGAGACAATAATAAAATTATATGACTATAACAACAGTTGTATTGCAACAAAGAATAGTTTACAAAGGAAATCATTTACAACTGTGCCATAGGCACACTTACACATTTAATGCAAATAACACCACGCTTATTAAAATTGCAATCATCATGGGATTCTCATTTTCAAATCGGAAAGACGCTCCTAGTGCCAAAGAAAAGATAGCTGCTATTTATATTTTATGCATTGCACCAAGGGCGTACCTTCCTGCACATTGGGTGAACTTACACCCAAACTTTTTCACAAGTCACACTAAATTTTCCTTGAACTTTTTCACCTTTTTACCCAAATTTGTGGTGAAGTTGTGTCGTTTTTACCCAAACTGAAATTCCAGATACGCCCTTCGGTATATTGGCTCTGTATTGCACGAATTTATATTGTCTCATCCTCATTTCATTTTCCATAACCCAAATTGCGGCGTCATGAGAATTATCCTTAACCATTATTGAAAACAGTTAACAAAACAGAAAGTAATTCTTAAGTCTAATTTTAATTGCAGGCATAGGCACTTTAAAAACAGAAATAGAAATTTCTGCAATTTTACAACCTGTATACATAGTGTGTCGCTACAATAACATTTTTAAACATGTTCCTTTACTGACCTTGAAATATATTCGTTATTACCGAATGCTTTGAGTGTAGTTTTAAAACTTCATGAACCACTTACACCACCAGACTAAATAATAAAATGTAAAAGTTAATCCAAATACAAAAGTATATAATGGGGTTTAAATTAGCAAAGATGAAACCTACACAAGTGCCAATTATAAATAACAAGTGTAACTACTATGCATGTCAATGCCCATCCAATATTCAAGATGTAAACGCAAGTGAATGAGACACAACCGCAACAAATCTTTTATTTACATGGTCATGTCATTTATATAGAAGAATGCATTAGTAGTGCAGTCGTATACTGAGAGTAGAGATGATTTGAGACGAGATGAGTGTGCAATGTGTGATCTCGGACAATTCGCCAGGTGAGAAGTTGACTCTAAACATTCACTGTGGCATAATAGTTTTAATAACCCTTTGAAGGTGTCAAGTCGCCAAACGATAGAGATGTCAGTTGGCAACCAGCATGTTCGTTAAATGACTATCAAATTAAACAAATTATGAATTATTAAATAAGTACATAATGACAAACATTTGTAGCCAATTATGGTTATGCAAAGGAAACTAAACATGTCTGCAAGCATTCAATAATGAACAATGCATTTAAATTACAATTGCCAACAACGCTATACGATATATGCCAATATTCCTAAGTGATTTCTATTTCTGTTTGTCGTTGCAATATGCAGAATTTCTTAAATGTCATTGTGAACCTTTAACTTCGTGAACTGTACATATCATTACATATCTATAGAATTATTAATTGCATCATTTCAATTAGTCAGTTTGTAAAACTTGGAAAAGCTAATATTTATATATTTAGCCATTTATAAGTAGAATTTTACATGATTATTATTAGCCACTTGAAGATGAAACGCCGCACTGGGTGTTTTGTTTCCTGACAATGGGTTTAAGCGATAATGTCACATTTTAAGAGCAATTTTATGATTAGCTATGTAATTCTGTATATAGACAGAATTAATCCCACTTCTTACAGTCTCAGAAGGTCGAATTCTTTCATAATATGAAGTAATGAGTTCGTTACAGAAAGTTGAATTATCTTGAATGAAAAAATGGTTGGAATTGATTGAATGATTTTTGAAATAAGTTTCAGTTTTTCAACTGACATTATTTTTCGTACTAAAAATACCACAATGGTTTTATATCACATGCTGTATACACGTTTGTAAATGCATTATATTATGCAAACATGAAATCAAATATTGTAGAAGAGAAACTTTTATTAAAAGTAAAGTCAAAAGAAAAATTAAAAACGTTAAATGAGCAGGCAGAAATAAATGTAGGTATAGAAAGTTTCCCCAGATAAAAAGAATTCAAAAAGTATATACCTATAGACTATATAGGTACCTCTAAGCTACCTGTCAGTATGAAAATAAAAGTTTTAAGCTGTTAACCGATATTCATTTTTGTCTTATGTAACTGCTATACGTAACAAGAGATATTTCTGATATCCCCTATTACAGAAAACGTGAAATTGTCCGTTATCTTAATACATAAAGACACATTTGCTAAACTTTTCAACATATGAGATTATTTTGGTCTAATGAAAATTAAAATGTTATACATCATTTCATTTGCATCAATCCACACACTATCTCATAAATCTACAAAGCCATAAAATTATATTTTATGCACGTCATATGAAATTGATTCTCACGGGAATAACATCAAAAATTATATCTGCCACAAAACAACGCATTTATCATTTGTAATAATTTACACCCAAATAATGTGAATCCCAATTTCTCAACAGTCATAACAAATTATGAGATGTATTAAGTAGAAAATAAAAAATAACGATATGAATAAGCTTTTTATATTATATCATATCACCTGTCTACATATTTATATCTATGTGTTATATGAACGCAGGTTGTGATACGAATAACGCATGTATTCACAACCTTACGTTATTATGATAATATTTGATAAAAGAAAATGAAGAGCGTGCAGTGCACAAAGATAAAAATATTTACAAATAAAAAATACAATAATCTTTTGCTCACGTACGAAATAGCCCACCCTCCTCAAATGAAATCTTTTTATTTATTTATGAAAAATTTATTATTGATATGTTTTTTCTGCCAATGTTGATAGATTCCGTACAAATCAAAATTCATCTTGTTCAGTTCACTAAAAAGGATACCAACATAATTTAAAAATATATAAATCTATAAGTTGAAAATGTTTAAGGGATTCGACAAAGAATAATATTTGTGTTATTATATAATGTTGATATTTAAAGCTACCTGGTCTAAAAGATAAATGTAGAACTTCAACTATGTAAATAAGAGTGCAATGCGTGTATTAGCTTTTTAGATCTGCACACATAGACAAGAGGTACTTCAAATGCAAAAACGTGCCTCTTTAACACGGTTAAAAGATGTGCACCAGAAATACTCTCACGCAATTAGTTCGTTCTACATTGCGTACGTATGTAATAATAATACGTATAGGTACACAGAGCCCTATACTACATGTGAATATAATATTATTATTATATCTTTGCAAATCATCTATATACGTTCACTTTGTTCACATTCACAAATCTCAACGATATACTAGCCATACTACAAATACACCACTACTACAACGAGAAACATTCATAGAAAACCACGTTTACACAGGTACATGGATAATAATATTATGCTCGTATATAATAATAATAATATAAGCAATAATTATCATCTTCATTGTATAATTTGTGATTAGATAAGAAACGGTTTTACTATTAGTTTTTACTCTGTACGCAACGAGGCTCGTACAAAGAGCGTCAGCGTCCCATGTAAAACATTTTTCCTATCAGTCATGAACTAAATGTTATTATGACAGTGATTGGTGATGGTGACTGTTGAAAAACCTAATAATAATAATAAACCGGTTAACACCGTAGTAGCAAAGAAAC
This sequence comes from Pogonognathellus flavescens, assembly GCA_019776165.1. NCBI lineage: Eukaryota > Metazoa > Arthropoda > Collembola > Entomobryomorpha > Tomoceridae > Pogonognathellus > Pogonognathellus flavescens. The sequence continues at coordinate 1,964 of JABASD010000728.1, read as the reverse complement.
GTAGCCAATTGAGATTCCGTGATGTGAACTATGACACGATAACATTAACTGTGAAACCGTGTTAGCAGCAATATAATTACTATGACTAGTAATTACATGTACTTAAAAATATTATGTCATTGGTCATTGGCGATCTTCATATTCAAATTTAACTTTCAAAATTAACTATTATTGACATTGGAGCATTTAAAATGTATTTTACTGTTCATGCTGTATTAAAACAGTAGTTATATAGTCTAAAAGGTCAAAGGTCATGAAGGAGTTGACCGATTAACCCTATCTTCTAACTTAGCCTTCCCATGGACCACTAGTAGAACATCTGTACCAAGTTTGAAGTCAATATCTCAAACCGTTCTTGAGTTATCGTGAGAACAGACGGACAGACGGACAGACAGACGTAAAAGGCATTTCCATACAAGAAACTTACTTTCTTAATGATAATAGGAATATTATGCTATACTTTAAAGACATACAGAAGAGTGGAATGTAATGTAGAACTCTGTGGCTTAGCTTCCAATAATGAAGTTCCAATCGTGAGTTTAAGTTAGGAAGAGAGTGTGTCTCATCATCATCAACGTCTCTCTCTCTGTCCACTTCTTACACGGTTGAATGGAATGGTAATGCAAGTGACATTATTATAATAAATGTTATAAGGAACAATAATAAGAATAGTCTTATAAACTTATAACCTGCCTGAGAGTGAAGAATCTATTTAAATTATCATCATCAAAGTTTCTTTCCCTTTCTACACGCTGTCACTTTCAGTTTCACCTCAACTACTATTAATATCTGTTCTTGTAAAAGTTATTCGAAATCATGCGACATAAACATAACTATGTGTACCTACTTCAAGTAATTCCAAATGTGATTACGACATTCTGCAGCAGTTCAAATCTCCAAACACATATTGAATGAGCAATTGCGTGTGCCTATATATATTCACGATGTAAATTATTGCTACTATAGTAGTAACTGCCTTAGTAAGTATAAATAGCGTTACCACTACTTCAAACATGTCATAAAATTCTTTACATACTTACATTATTTTTTCTCAGGGATATGAAATTGAATTGGAATATTGGGTTGACTGTAATTTTCCAATCAAAACTTATAAAGAAATGTGTATGGGTTTAGTAGACAATGAGATTTTCAAAACGCACTGTTATACATGTAAGGCTTACCTTGTATGAAGAGAAACATTTCCATGCACAACTATGAGTGACATGAATAAAATCATGAAACATGCAAGCATGCAATGAGCAGCCAAGTTGAGTTAAGTCTTAAAAATCGAAGAGAGATGAGCAGATACAATACGCATACCTTCACCAAACCATACACTGTGTTAACCAAGTTCAAAATCTCAGATTTCCCATTTAGTAACGAATTAATTCTTGATTAGCATAATATGCTACTTATGAGCCTCATCATCCATCAAAAATAAATGATTCGTAATTAAATTAATGCAACAAGTTAAGAACGTATTACTTATACCTTTAATTGCATATTATTGTTACTTAAAAATCTTAGCTATTGTTTTCCTTCATTCTCACAGAATCTGACTAAACTATGTAACAATAAGACAATTTTACAGTATTAGATACGATATACATATACGTAGCTTTCAAATGTTATATAATATGTAGCTCACAATACTAACACAAATTAAATGACCACGATCATTTAGTCGCATTGGAAAACCAAACAAAAATGTCTTGTCGTTGTCGTCCGTACAGTTGTTGTGTTTTTTTCCGATTTTCGACTTATACTTAATGATTTGAGCCGAGCCGGTTCAATTTCGAATCGAGTCGTTGCAGATTTTTTACATAATTTTTGAGCTGAGTTCAAGCTGGGTTAAGGCTGGGCTTATGGGTAGCAGGTGGGGCGTTTCGGTCCATACCCTTCCTATGTATTCTGCGGTTCCATTTTCAGGCCACAGTTTTCGACCGATTTCTTTCAAATTTTTA
>JABASD010000727.1:0-60129 GCA_019776165.1 Pogonognathellus flavescens | reverse complement strand
TTGTTTCGAACTGTTGCTTTGCTTTAGCAGATTTTGTTTCGAACTGTTGCTTTGCTTTAGCAGATTTTGTTTCGAACTGTTGCTTTGCTTTAGCAGATTTTGTTTCGAACTGTTGTTTTCCTGCAGCAGATTTTGTTTCTAATTGCTGTTTTGCTTTTTTCTTCTGTGGTATCTTCTTCTGAGGCAATTCATCATCATCAAATGGCAATTCATCGTCGTCATCGCTGTCAGCTTTTCGCTTCCCTGCTGTGACTGTCACAATTAGAATATTTTATTTTTATTACTTTTTGCCGTTTTCTACTAACAAAATATTAAAATTGCGACAAAATAAATTATAAAGTAAACTTTTATATTCATTAGGTTATTTAGTTGTTAAAAGATTTGTAAAAACAGTTTTTACCTGGTGTACTTTTTCTCACAATTTGATAATCGTTAAGTACTTCAAGTGAAATGAGATTTTCGAATTCTTTGTCAGACAAAAACTCTTCCCCGATGGGAACTTGGTCCCATTTGTCAGACTTCTGTCCTTGTCCCCTTTTTTTCTTCATCTTGTCTGTTTATAATAATTTCACTACCAGTACAAAGAGGACAAACTGGTGAACTAGTAATTTTTCAAATTAAAATACAAACTTTCTAAACATAAATATATAAATATTATGGTCAATCTGCATGTGTTTTCTGAATTCCGTTCAGCTGGCTAGAAGAGATATAGATTTTGATTTTGCTACACTTCTCAGAGACTGCACAGAAGATCCGCGTGCAACTCGTTGGTAGAAGAGGTTAGGTTAGGTTAGGTTAGAATCACACGATGTTCATAAGAACCGGAATGGATTTGAACTACGTTCTTCCACTGCACGTGTTTTTCATGTTTATGTGAAGGGATCGCAAACTTCGTCACTCACATCACAACATCGCATTAAAAAAGTAATTTTTATGTACTTGATACGCTACGTTGTTGTCATTGTCAGTTCTTGTGTAGTTTCACATGAAAACGTGTAAATTGTATGTTATGTATGTATTTATATGAAAAAATATTACAAATCTAAATGAGAACGAGATTGTGAGGTATAATTAATTTAACTGTCTATTAACTTTGAATTCTTGATCTTCATTGAAATCTGATTAGATGTTGCTTGCATACATTACATAACATACCCGTATACTTCCTCTGCTGTGGCTTGCATGCATAGATAGTAGACTAGACACATGAATAAAAATTAATTGTATTTAAGTAAACTGAGTTGTTAAATCGCTATTTACGAAACATATCGTGCCGTATCCGCTTGCATTCATTATGCTATGCTTGGTTTGCACATATGCATGCGGCACAATCACATTAAATCTAAAATATTGTGGCTTTTGCTTTCTGGACTGCATGCTTTTACCACTTAACAATTCAATGACTATGTACTTCGTTACTTCCATCAACTTTACTGCCTTCAAAATCATAAAAGACCGACAGTGAGAATGAAACTAAAGTGTATACCTCTATTATGTCTTATACTACCGTCGTCGTGACGTAGGATGTAAACAAAACATGTTTAGTTTAGTTGTAAAAATAATAGTCCATTAACATTAGGTAGGTAAGGTACCTATCTGTCAATGTCAACTCGCACATGTACAGCACAATGCGCTTGGATTCATCTCAATTATACCCTTGAGCAGAAGAGCAATGCGCAGAGTAAATTTCCTATGCCATGCGGTTTGATTCGATGTCAGTGTCATCAAAAGTCGTTTAGCAATTACCGGAGCAACGACAGTGTGAGGACAGGTTTAGAATTATTGACAGTTGTGGTATATTATGCAATGCTTGAATGTGTATTGTAGAGAACGGAAATGGAAATGTAAGTATTTACGAGTGGGAAGTTGAGATAGCAAGGCATTTTTATTGTAGCCCGATATTCTTTCCATTATTTATGAAAATAATAAATGCATTAATTCATATTCGGACTCTGCAAAATAAAAATCTTTGTTGTGAATTATTTTAGTTTCGTCTGCGGTCAACCAAACGCGTTTTCTACTCACTACACTAAACATAGCAAATAACACACTAGTGTATGACAGCGTAATAGAATAATATTTGATAATTTAATAATCTAATTATTTTAATATAGGTATAGAGGTACACTATGTTATTGGCCTTCATCATTCGGAGTCATGATTAAGATCAAACACACATTGTTACATTTTATAACAACTGATCAAATCACTGAGTTCAGTATATAGATATCAAACAGACAATGAAAGAATACAAACATTCGTCTTGTCTTCCAAAACCCATCTTAGTTTACATTTTTAATCTTACATTAGATTTGTTTAATTTAGTTATAATACGTATTTGCATATTGTGTGTATTGCTTTATAAAAACAGTCATTCCATTTATATCATTATATAAATTACACATTCCACTTTTCAAAAATTATTCACAAAGAAACTATTTCGAAAACTATATGTATTGATCAGAATATTATAACCATTATTTCAAAGCTTAAAAACCACGGTCACATCAGTTAAAGTAAAATTCTTTCTGCCATTACATAACTAGAATTTTGCAGACAATATTACGGATAAACTATAAACTTCTAACTGGCTACAATAATTTAATTACAATTAATAACCAATTATTTCAAAGACGTTCGCGTTTCTTTCCAGGTCTTTTACTGATGTATCTGTTAATCACATCTAAAATAAGTGTCTTATGATCCAAAATCTTGATCACCTGAGATCTCGATTCAGACATCTGATCACGAATCACTTTGCACCTTTGTATATTTCCCTATAATCAAACAAACAGTAAATTAATTTTAACATTTTAAAACCACTGTAAATTATTTATGTATGAAAGATAAAATGTAATAGTAATGAGGTGAGCAATTGAAGGTACAGTTGCAGTGAAACTTACCTTTAATAATTCTTGTATTCGGTTGAGATCGCGATCTACACAATTTGGTCCGACTTTATTATCTAACCCTGAGAGTAAGCTTGTAAAACTCGTTACCACATTTACCTCCAAATCAATCTGCAAATATTTAGAAACCAGGAATTATTAAGCCAATCATTTACTTGAAAATAGTCTACAGGATATATTCCTTTTTTAAACTAAAAAATACTTGGGATTTTCACTAGCTTACAATTGCTCACTTTCAGTGAATTATGTATATCTTGGATTGGAAGAAGCTAGCCATGGCGTGATATTAACGTAATACTTATTGGGTTCAAGCATTGCTTAAAACTAAAGCCTCGACACGTTGACCTTAAATCAATGAAGGGGCATAATAATGTCTTCCTGTGGAAAATTCAATTATACTAAATAGCGAAATAGCTACAGATTTTAATTTTCCGGATTTACGGCCGATTGAACATAACATTGTTAGGGATCTTGGCAAAGTTTTCTTCAAACCCTTCCACACATTGATATGCCGAAAAGAGTGAACTTTTGTTCCTTGAAGTTTTGTCCCAGAATAACCCCAATTAAATTTTTAAATGTCAGATTTAACTCAACTGGGAAAACAGAATGGAGCTTTGTATCATTGCGGGAGGAGATCATATAGAAGAATATTTGTAAGCAAGTGAAATTCCCATGTATTAATTTCCGTAGACAACTATGGTATTACTCATTAGCACTTCACTTACCACTTTGTCGACCTGGTTGCTCATTTGTTGTAGTTTCCATCCAGCGACTTTTGTGGTAACATTTTTTTGATTCGCTAAATCGTTGACTGTAGGTCTCCTTTCTTCCTTCGGTTTAACATCGCAATGCCTATGAAAATGGTTTTGTCTTGGTTTACTAGTAATTTTGTGGGACTGAAGAAGGGACATTTGAGGCTTCTTCAAATAATAAACCACATTTTTGGTTTGAGGAGTTTCTTCGGCTAAACCCCTACCCAGTCTTTCGTTGAAGCCTTCCAATAAGTTGTTAGTTACTGAAATTATAATAATTTAACATGAATTAAACTTGCTATACAACTTTAAATGGAATTCTTAGTGGCAATATTTTACTTATTCCGTCCTGAAAATAATATAAATACATAATAAATAGTCAGTTTTAGTTTTAGAATTGCGGCTTACATATATCGTTTTTCCGAAGTCGCTTGGCTTGATAAAAGGAAATCTCAGGGGACGCAGATTCCAAGAACTCACTAGTGGTTCTATTAATATTAAAATACAACAATTAATTCCACGTACATAAATATTATAATATTAAATGAATTTTGAAATTAACAGCAAAAACACCGCAAATTATTAATATCAACTCACAATTGCTGCTTTCTTGGTTTCTTTCTAGGACTAACACAATCTTCTTTCTCTTTGCACTTTATCCTGTCTAAGTCTTTGGATTGCGTTTTAGCAGAAGAGGAATTTCTAGGCGTTTTCTGTTGTACGGAAGCAGCTGCAGATCTGACCATCCCATTTTGAGAATTGGCCACAGAGACCGCACTGTTAAACGAACTATTGCTATTAGAATTATTTGTTACATGATGAAGACTTGCTGTTAAGTCGGCAAGACTTGTGGCAGTGATTCCTGGAGTCTGTTGCTGGATTTGCTGTTGCATCTGAATTTCCGCCGTTTCTGAGGTAGTCGAGATTGTTGTAGAGCCCGAGCTGGAATTTGAGCTGCATGATTGCCAAGAGGACTCCTCATTCGGAGGTTGAAATTCCTTTTTAAGAATACTTATCCCACTTGTCGTCAGTCCACTAGATTTCTCTATCGTCGTAACACCAACAATGGCATTTTCTTTATTAGCAGCAGCAGCAGCGGCTGCAGCCGCCGCTGAAGCTGACGCAGATGCACTGGCACCAGTACCAGAATTGTTCACAGAAAAATTGAGCGAGAGATTCCTTTGTGCCCTTAAAGGAACACTGTTACAGTCGGCCACTTCTCTTTTTCGCAGAATACTTGGCCTGGGACTTAACGTAGATTTGGCTTGACTGGGTGATTGCACTGGGGTTGACGTCGACAAAGTATTTGAATTGGTACCGGAAGTAGTAATTGGACACGTAGTTGTTGTTGTTGTATTTATTGGAACGGAAACACTTACACTTGTTACGGTGGAAGAAGTTGTTGTAATACTAGGACCAACCAAAGTACTCACACTATTCACAGTCACACTAGTATTTATTGAACTTGAGCTTGTCGTTGTACCGGTTATAGGAGGTGGGACAGGCACAATAGGCTGGGAAAGTATATGCGTTGGCATGGCATGAACTTGAACCTGTGTCCCTACAGGCACAATGTGACTTGGGTGTGCTTGGGGCAGTGATGAAGGTCCACCCACATTCACCGACGTCGAAGATATTGGAGTGAGCATTGAAATTGACGAAGGGATCTGCTGCGGCTGACTCGTTGCCAATGATGTTAAGATTTGAGTATGTGAAGGCCCATGTTGAATCGGATGATGGTGAGTTCCTTGTGTGTGGGGTATTGGAATCGGATGAGCAAACCCGTGACCTGCAAGTGGAATAGTTACAGTTCCGCTTTGCCCAGCCGTAGATTGCAAATTAGGGTGCTGTGTTGTTAAAATCATTGACCCTGTTACAATATTTTTGACTTCCGACCGTCTTTCTATTGTTATAGGCCTAGGAGGGTGCTGGAGATGAGGTTGTAAAACCGTCTTTTCTACAAAATAACCGGAAGTTATGGTTCCTGGGGCTATACTCGTTGTACTTTGAAGTGCGTTTCCAATCGAAACGGCGGTAGTCTGCGTATTTGATGTGTTCACGTTGATTGGTCCATGAACTTGGACTAGGTGATGGTGGGGATGCGATTGTCCATGGGATGTCATAGAACCGGAAGATTGGGAAGGCTGTGCAGTAGCTAAAACAACATTCGTTGGTCCCGACTGGCTGGACAGCGTTGGGTGAGACGTCGTCCCACTAAATGCTACTGAACTCACTGTCACTCCTGAAGAGGTATTCGAAGATTGCTGGGCAAAAATAGATTCGACTATTGAGGAACCATCTCGGATGACAGGAAATACTTTGGCTCCAATTGGAATCGCACTTCCTCCTGAGGCAGAATTTAAGGGTGAGGGTGTCATTATTAAACTAGTCCCGCCTTGTCTCGAAGCTACTGCTACCACGGGTGAGCTATTGCTGGGCGTCAGATTTGCTGCAATAGAAAATAAAAATGAATAAATATACTTATATTCATTAAAACAATGAACAAACATCTGATGTACAGCATGAATATTGTATCGATTCCGTACCCTTACCATTAGTTGACAACGTTAAACACAATCTAGGCATCGGTGTGAGGGTTTGTATTGCATGAGGAAGCTTTTGTGCATTTATTAGATGAAGATTGGTTCCATGAGCTGGTTGGGTAATCACTTTTTGCAAGTTTCTAGAATAAACAACCAGTAGTTTGTAAACAAGGAGAACATGGCAACAAAACAATTGGTCATTAAAATATTATGCATTATTTTTAAAATAATGGAATGAATGAATATGAATAAAAATGTCGTCCTTTTGCGCAGTAAAATAGGTAGAATGGAATACTTACGGGTTTACAGAGTTGGCATTTGCAGTCAAAGGCCTTTGTTGAATAGCTAGATTGGTTAGATTAGTTGCTCGTATTGTAAAAGGCGCTAAGGCAACAGGGGTGCCTGCATTTGTACTTCCTTGGGGATGAAGGGGTCCAGCACGGAGGTTGACAATGGGAGTAGCAGTTAAAGGCGGTTTTAACATTTTATTGTCCACCATCTGTAACTGCGTCACATGCTGAACAGGTCCTGACTGGGGAATATGGATCATTTTTCCGTCACTTCTAACAGTTCTAGTACCAACAGCGATAGGTCTTAGGGGGGTATAAGATCCGGGAGCACCACTCGCTGCCTGAATCCAGGATCCATTATTGACCGTGGCTCCGGTGAGTCTAAAACTAAAAGTAAACAATTAATAATTATTGTCTGCATCTGGAACAGCCTTTCAAATACTCAATCAAAACATTTATTAATTCGTTTGCAAACATTGTGAAAACATTATTTACTTGGAGGCTTGTATCGGTGTGACCGTAATGGACGCGGGCTGTTGACCACCAGCAAGATTGGCAGGACGATTCTGTACTCTAGCAATTTGATATCTAGAAATGCTCTGAACTGGCGTTCCAGGTGCCCCGACGGATCTGGCAGGTAAAATAGTTAAAGGAGTATTGCGGTTGACACTAATAATGGAAGTTGTGTTGCCCACAGTGGCAGTTATTCCACTGACTGTTGCTCCACCAACAGCGGACTTGGCAGTAAGAGTTCCGTGAGCCAAACCACTGAAGGGTCCAACAGTTCGTAACTGAACGACCGAAGATCGTGGAGCTAGATCAATAGGTTGTGTGTGAACATGTTGTTGAATAGACTCCGTATGAACTTCAGCCTTTTCAACGACAGGGACTCCAGTGCTTTGCGTAGACATTCCTAAAAGACTACAATAGAAACCCGGGTTCCGGATTCACTTTCGTCTCGCGCTGTTAAATCGATTTAAAGTTTTAGGAGCAGACTTCTGAGTGGCCACTCCAGGGGGCGGGTTCTTCCACGCCACTTTTTGTTCAACTGTATACCTACTCTGCTACAACACTTTTCGTCTGCTGCGATTTTTCCTCGACTAGCCAAGCAGGAGCAACCAAACCAACACAACACGAATGAAGTGAGAGAAGAGTTAGAGCAACAGCAAATACAAATTCTGTGTTTTGCTAATGCTGACTTGAATGCAATGTGAATGTTGTTGATAGATGTTAGACTTGACTTTTTAAACTTACAAATCCGATGCTGAATCGAATCTGCCGATGTTATGATAAGGTAATTTGAGCTCGCTTTTCCAGACAGCTAATCCATTCCTCGAAATTTTAGTACTGTAGGTTGGGCAAATGCCCGTTATTAATCTCATTTCCTTTTTTCTCGTGGGTCGTCTGTTAGCCAGCAGCCAGCGCAGACTTGAAAGGGTAAATATTGGAATTAGAATTAAAAATTTGCCTTACACCTAAATCACTTAACACTATTTAACTTCACTCTCCTACCTGTCCCACCCGCTTCATTCACCATTCACACTTCAATTTTACAGCTATGTGGTTCGCAAAATATCTCCGAATTCCAAATATCCCAATGGTGAGTTTTCAGCCTGTCGTTGAGCTGGACGCGTACAAACGAAGGCCATTGGTTTGCTTCTGTTTTGTAGTAATTTCTCTGCAATATCCTTCACCAAAAGGCTCTCTTCAATTTCTGTGTCCCACCACTCACACGCTGATTGTTGTCGATGACTAATATTAAATTAACGATGACTTCACTTTTCTTCTTCCAGCTTCCCTCAGAGAAGATAATTTGAAACTCCAATCTTCCTGCTCCTACTCTCAAAACGTGTAGAAATCCCCTAATTCACTCGTGCAAAATTTCGGAAGAATATCTTCCTCGGATAATAAATACGAGAACAAGACGCTTGTGATGATTATTGCCTCAACAGACGATTCCCTTTCCCTTAAAAGTTGTAACGTAAACTGAACTGAAATGTTGTAAGTAAATCGGCCAGGGCAGCGGAGCTAACAAAAATCTTCACGACGACCACCAAAACCAGATGAACTGACTGACTGCTGCCTGTGAGATTCCGCTCTACACGGCGCAAACGTATTCTATGTATCTAGTCCATTGCCACATCTCTTCTCGAACAGCTCTCTCTCTCTCTCTTCCCTTACTAATCTAACAACCAATGCAAAAGCAAGACTCATATCAAACACAACGTTGCCGTTACATTCACGCTGCCTTATAAATACCGACACTTTGCTCAAAACTTATATATTTTACACATACACACATACACGAGAACTCAAGCTCTATACGTGACTCTATACGACATAAAACATAACACACACACATAGAAGAACTGTATACAATAGTACAAGCCTTTACCTTTATACAAGTAGTAGTAGTAGTGGTAGTAGTAGTAGTAGTGTTCTTCGACTTAGTGTTAGTGTTAAAGTTGTATGTTGTATGTGTTAGAGTCTCACATAGTCACATCACATACAAATTTAACAAATACATACGGGATATATTTTAGTTGCATAGGTATAGCAAGTGATACAAGTAAGTATAAGCTTTCCCTCGGCTCCCTATCCCTCTCTTTTATTGGCATGTGAAAATAACAGTGTTTCGCTTTCATCGTCCCTATCAATCACATACAAGACCCAAGTGTTTATCTGGACACCTTGAATTTCCACATGGACATTTAATCTTTAATTTACATAATATTTATGACATTTTCGTAAACATGAGTTTTCTGTTCGATCAGGAAGCACATTAGCAAACACTGAATGTGTTGACCCTTGAAAACACCTAGCCAATGCATACATGCGCTACCCACAGCTGAATTTATTACAGCCTCTCATACTCAGTTGAATTTATACACCGCCGCAAGCCGCATCTCCTCCTAATGCTGTACATATTCTATATAGTATTATTATAAGTAAACTAAGTAAGTAAGCACCTTTACAGGAATATAATATGTAAACTTATAACACATACAAATAATACACTTAATTCTGATAGCAATTTATATATAATTCGTATTTATATATACACATTACTTAAGTACAGAGTGTATATGTGGTGCAGTTCGCAGTTACAATCACAACAACATTTCTACAACTTCATACATTGCATTATACAAATACACACATTACATGCTTCTTCTCACATTCTAACAATAAGTAGCAGAGTTGTCTTATTAAGTCGTCAGCACAGGAGAGAGAAGAGTCACACAATCACTTTTAGTCACATAGGCAGATCTTATTGTGTTTCGTTTAGTTGGTTTTCTTTTTATGTGTATTTGTGTGTATACCTTACGATAGATAATGGAATTTTGTACAGTTAAGTCTTGTAGGTAGGGGAGGAAATAATCTAAGTTAAAGTTACTGTTCGCAATTATTGGGATTTTTGTTTCAGTATGGAATAAACAGAGATAAGAATAATTAATTCCTCCAAGAAAAGTGATGAAATAGTGACAAAATGATAATATTATCCCTGTCTGACTGATACAGCCTTTTAACTCTTTTAAAAGTGCAATTGGCAAAAGTATCGTTTGTTATACATACACACATCAAACAATATTCGGTAGCGATCACAACTTCAGAACCACAGCCAGTGGACTGTCATTCACATAAATACATATCCGATTACAACATATCTGCATGCTGTTTCACAAACCAGCGTGCATACTAAAGCGTAAACTTATCTCCAGTTGTGTATATAAATGAATGAATGAAATGAATATATGCATACAAAAGATATACTTGTTGGCTTTGTTAGCATTTATTACCATTATATATTTCAGTATGTGTTTAGTGTTTCTGTTAGGTACTTCCTTTTACAAACGGTAGTACATAATCATCGTATAGTACATATATGTATACAGAAGTGTGGCACAAAAACCAAAATAGGTCTAGATGTCTAATAAACTTAAATATAGGTATATTTACACACATATATAGGACATTTATAACATACACACACAAAACAGAGCATTTACTTATACTTTGCATACAGCACAGACGAAAAACTGCCGTATGCAGCTGATAGACACAAAGATACGTGTAGCATGCGTATATCAAGCTTTATCGCCAAGATACATACATGAATAGTTTTCAGACTCATATCATGCATATTCTAAATACATCTGTATACTGGAGGTGTATGGTATGCTAAACGAAAACGTGGCTTAACGTAGGTTCTGTTGCCCTCATCCTTCCTTACTGATGCTGCTACGCTCTGTGTGTTGTAACTTGGCATGTAATCCGAGAGCCACCTCATTTAGACTCTCTTTTAAGTTTCTCTACTACAGCTGATAATACTATAATATAGATACCTAACAGTTACTGATTGAATTCTCATTGCTTTTATCTGTACTGGATATACAATACCCATAGAAAGCTATGTGTAATACCTAAATCCATTGCATAGAACATCCCACTTAAGATCACAAATGGAGATTGGCAATACAGCATATCGCGTTAGGCATTATAAACGACATAAAGTTAATGATAAGTACCTATGTAAAATATCAGTTTACTTTTCATCAGCACAATATTATCTATTAGTTACATAAATGCGGTAGCACACTTTGGGAAAACCTTGTTCGCTGATGGCTCGTGTATACCTAGATACATTAAACATCCATTATTAGTTGACAGGTAAACATTTAAACAAATCCCAATTATGGTTTTAGATTTTATGGGTGTAATAATATTATTAATATGTATTAGTGGTGGTATATATAAGAGTTTTAGAATTATGTACAATTAATAGCTGTACATCATCAGTATTTCATTCATGTACAAACGTTTTATGCTTGCACAAGCCTCTAAAACTGTCTACACCACAAAACATTGCAATCATCATCTCATAATAGGCAAGTTGTAAAATGTAACCTAGAACTTTACATGATGAACAGACGCCCCACTAAACAAACACTTGTACGTCACGCTTAATTTCAGCTCTAATTTTACGCTCGTCTGATGACTGCGAAGGAGTAGGCTATTATGTGCTCTTAATTAAACGTTCCTAATTAGTTGTAGTTTACAAATCATTTTATCAATTACAATTACAATTGTAATACACTTTTTATATATATTAAATGAATAAACGAGTCTGTGCTTGAAGAGTGAAGCGATTTCATTGTCGTTGTTTAATTTCTACATGGTTTAGACTTCACTTATACTTATAATGTATGCCACTTTGGCAAGGTGGCATACATTATAGCTGCGATATTATATGATTAGGTATATTATAACATGTCATTTTGCACACAAAGCTATTTTATTAATCTAAAACATGCTTTCACAAGCAATTGTGTTTCAGATGTTCATTTCAGTTAGGTACGCAATCAATTTCCCCTGGCATATTTACATATCGCTTTTACGTAAGTGGAAAGTACTCAAAGTACGCATGGACTTTAGTGCACTGATTCTATTCACGGTTTATATGACGTACACTTCTGTAGAAAGATCTCTGCATCCCACTTTATGAATGAATGCCAACATACTCCATATGCGACAGTGCAATTTAATATTCACACCGCATGGCAAGTCTCAAGGTACCTAATTCTCTTCTAAATGCACTACCTTTATCTGTGCAAGGTGTACCGTGTACCATGTATACCTTACTATACCTGCTGAAACATCTAAGGACTAAGGAAGTGATACAGTCTTTGCTGTTGTCTCTGTCTGAAAGCCAATCGGTCAATTTAGCAACATTAAGCTTGGAAACTGGGTTAATTTGCTTTTATGCTAATATTTAGGTAGTTTTCTCTCTTAATTTAGAATCTTAGACGCAACACTTGAAAGTTCCACGATATCTCCACTACGATTAAGTATATGATGCGTTTACTTTCACTGTACCTATCGGAATAGGATGAAACTTTTAGGAAAAGGAAACCTGAAGAATTACTTTTGGCATGTAAATAGAAGGTTGGTTTTGGTTCACAGGTATATTAACAGTAATAAAAGACTATGGAATGCAGCAGATAGAAAATAGTTTTACTATATAATCGGATGGTAAATTCTTTTTGCCAGTCGATGCTGTCCAAACCTCAAATAAAGTTTTTCATGCGCAGGATAGATTACATCAATTTTTTCATGTCCAACTCACTCCAGGAACTCAAAACAGCCGGAAGCCAGTCAATTTCGGTCAGCTATTCTTTCTCCACCATCGTCAGATATTCACGCACGAGTATTTTTAGTTGCATGAACAAGAGTTATTCTAGTTCTTTGTCAGAAGGTGGGCGAGACGCTCCACAGTTCATTCGCTTTCCTCACTGCACAAAATACACTTTCTCTCCAATTACACTTTTCTCTTCATTTTAAACCACACTTCATTGTAGTCCATAGTGCAACACTCAAGTTTCAGCCCTATAGATAATAGTGGAACATTAAAGTTTCTGTTCGGGAATTGTAAAAGCCATATCAATTTTTAACATCATAGTGTTCAGGTTCAACTTTACGGTGAACTCTATATCATAGTGCCTATGTAATAAAATTAATATATTACAATGCGAATACTTCAACAATGTGATAAACTGTATCTGAAGCTGGCCAAGTTAATTTTATCAAGGTACATAAAAAAATTATTTGAAGAGAATAACAAATCTGCATTGCTTTAATAGATAAAGATACACCATGAAAATACCACATGCACGCATCTAAAACATATTCAAAGTGAATCCATGAATGAAGAATGTTTCCTATCTAGAAAATGAAGTGGTGGGGTATTGTGAAACACAACAAACAGTTTGCATTTGCATAATAATATCTTGCTGAATCAAATGGATGGATTGTGTAGGAAAACCAGTGCGCAGTGGATTGGATCTAAATACCTAAACATGTTCTTGGTATTCATAACAAGTAAAGTCACTAACATAATTTCGCTATTTCTATCTCACCATTCGCCAGAACTATAATTTTAGTAATTCATGAGCTACAGACTTTATTAACGTATTTACCTACATTAAATTATTCATAGAATACAATGCGAAATCATTTCTACTATACAAGAAACATTACTTCGGGCAATGAATGCAAGGTAAATTTTCTTTCAATTTCCTACACGCACGAATGATACGCGAATCTCATGTATGTGCACCTTTTCAGTAAGCAGCCAAAATTACAGTACATACAGATACTGTATCTAAATTAAGGACTCAGACTACAACGCTACAACTAAGGTGCTATTGCTATATAATAATTTATACTACAGTACAAAAAAAATTAGGTTAAATGAACATAAAATCCTTTCAGTGCTAATGTGCATTTACAAACGTTGTTCGCTCGATCTTGACAATACTTAAAAAGTGACAACGTACCTCTTTGGTTTCCTATGTGTTGTAAAATGTTTTGCAAACTAATTGTAACAAGATACAAATGCAACAGTAATTCTAAATATAATCATTTTTTATTTACTTATGCCAACTATATCAGTCAACAAAAAACATTACGCACTATAAATGACATGTACAGTCTATAGTATTAATGCCTGGACATGGATATGACAAATGCAAGACAAAAGCAACGCTGTAAAAATATGAGTATGGATTGACAGATGTTGATTGAACTTCCTTATTCTCACGACTTCATGAAAAGAGAAAGTGAAAGCATCATCACTTTTCTAAACCCGGAGAAAATTATTGCCGTCAACTACACATTCTGCATAAATAAGCAATGAGTTTGCTTGACAGGAAAGAAAAGAACTATAAGTTATGTTCCTCTATTTCCTAATATTGCCGAGCTATAAAAATTCAATCATAAAAAGGGATAATATCATACATTCAATATTACAATGCACTAGCTAAAGCTCTGCTCAATCGAATTTTAGCATTATACTTATATAGCATTTACATACCACATTGCACCAGTGCAAATGAACATATACGATTAAATCAAGTGAAAGATTTTATTTTCCCTTTCCGCAATATTTACCAGCGTTTCGCATCTTCTAAGAAAGGGCTTACTACAGTAAATCATCTTTTTGCAATGGTGTCTCCAGAATTATTGCACTTTCATGGAATCGTCTTTTCCCATCATATAAAAATTCCATGATGCATAAAATCCGCAATTTATTTCAAGTTGCTATATCAACATTACAAAATCTATTAAACGATGCAGGGACAATTCTGACTCTGACGATTCGAATTAACAAATTCCAAAATTCAGGTTCTCATTATTTTCTTCCGAATGTTGTAGTCATCAACATCTAAATTCTTAGTATTTTACTTTCTGCTGCGTCTCCATCCTGCAGCCCCCAAAATCTTCCAGTATCCTTTCCAAAATTAGGGAATACTATAAAATCAAAATTCATAATGGAAAGGAAGGAAAATGTAAAACCAACATCTTCCAAATCATCGGGTCCTGCCAAGCTTTCAACTCAGTCTGTAAACACCAAAAGCGTCGGAGTCGGAGCAATGCAGAGCGGAAGGAGTTCACCTACCCAAGGGCTGTCAACGGTAAAACAAATCGTTTTAGAAAGAAAGGACAATGTCAAACAACCATCTCCCAAAACTTCTACTCGTACCAAGCATTCGACCCAGAATCTCAATAACAATAGAATAGCCGGAGCGGGAGGAATCAACAGTGATACACCTGCTACTACTAGAGCCTTGTCAACGATAAGAAGCGTATATATGGAAAGGAAGGAAAACATTAAACCAACACCTTCCAATAAGTCCTCAGCACCCAACAAGCAGTCAATACAGTCTTTAAATAATAACAAAAACGTCGGAGCTGCTTCCAATAGCAGTGGACGGAGTTCACCCGCAGGTCCTACGAAGAATTCTCTGGAAGGTAAGTCAAATTGTCACTTAAGTTGTCGTGTACAAGACATCAGCCATTAGCCAAAGTCAAATGCTCTGATTGATTACAAATGAACTATTTTTTATGACATAGGAGTTCAGCGGGTAGTCACACCGAACAACAACAATGTTCCGCAAACGATTCCTCCAGCTTCTACTACGAAATCTGCTGGAACTGGCCCCGGAAATGCTGGAAAAACTGGGTCTAAGGCCAGCATTGCGAATAGTAGCAACCGTTCATCTTCAGCAATGGTTACTAATATCTTCACTTCCCCTCCTGCAAAAACTACTATACTTACCAGACAAATGGCAGGTCCAGGAGTCCGGACATCCCTTGCAAAATCAGTTATAGGAATCACTGCAAATAGGAACTTTAGAACTAATGCCGAAAGAGCCATAAAGGTGATGCAATGAAAATGAAGTTATGAGATAATTTATATGAATCCAATCAAGTGCAAGTGTGCAAGATTAATTAAATATTTTGCTTTTTAAACAAAGGAACACAAGGTTTATTCCGTGGTAGGAGTTTATCCAGCTGTTCGAAATGCCTTAAAGAAAAGAGGATGGATTGAAAAATTGTCTAACCCAAATACCCGACCATCCGTTCCTGGAAATACACTACGTAAGTTTTTCCGTGACATTTCATTAAAGAGAAAGCATAAAATTCCAATTTCTCCGAATGTGAAAATAATTTTCACTTTCACTTCCCCCGGGGTAGAATGAGATCGACATGGACATGACATTATACATCCATTCACTAATTATTAGCTAGCCACGCAATGTAATGCTTCCTAATTGAACATTTAACCAACTGTCAAAAGTTTTCCCTGACCAACTTTCGCTGAAAATTGCCAGATATTGCCACGATCATCCGTCAAACCATATAATATACCTAATGCATTTCGCTTTTTTGCAAATAATATGCCAAAGTAACATTTTCTCTTCATTCATTCGCATACTCAGTCAATGAAATTCCTATATTTATAAAATTGGTATTCAGGAATGCAATTTCACAATAATGAATATAAAAGTTTTTTACGATATCCTAGCTATCTCTGACAAGTTGATTATCCAGGAATTACTAGTCATGCTTTTACAACTGCTATATTACAGAATTGAAGAATCGATATGCCAACGGAAACCAAGAGTAGTAATATAATAGCTAGAGAATACTTAATAATGCTATCTAGTATGCGATGTAATGTGGCCCCGTTTCGTTCCGTTAATGTGCTCTTCTTGCTATTTCTACTGTATATAGGAGTCGTTAACATTATCATCTTGCTTATCGTAGACGAAAATGGGTCACACGCAAAACCAACAGCGGAATGACGGGCATCCGATGCAAACTTTCAAAAGTTGTGACTGGTACCTGAGGGCGATGAGACATCAATAGCCATTAACCCTTTACTTTTTGTGTTATTGTATCTGTATACATCCTACTATACATTCCAATCCAACTTCTAAGTCTGTTGTGTCTCAAGTCCAAACCCACATCTCCGTCAGTTAGTTTAGTTCGTTGGTATATGATGATAATACATGTTAACTCCACTGAATGAGGAAAAATAGAATGAGATTTCACGTAGAGGTTTGCCAAAAAGGCTGTATTTCCTTTAGCATGCATTGTAGCTTTCTTTCTGATCTAATAACCCAATGACATTTACTTCCACTCTCTTTTGAAAGCAGCCACCGATTTGTAAAACTTTCCATAGCTTCCTTGAATCCTACTGTTTGGAAGGAAACAATAAGTATTCCAACCATTAGGTATATTTCCCACAATTCATATTCCTATTGTATATGGCCATAACCTGTTGATGTTTACTTCTGTGTTTCTTTAGCATGGTACTACAATACATACAGCTAATAAATGCACCATTTTACGACTCAATCGATTCTTTCTCCGATTTTCTCCTGCGTTTCTCTTTTAATTTTCCCAGGTGAGGAAAGTTGAGAAAATAAATTTTTCTTCAATGTTTTACTGAATTTTGCAGATATCGACTCTACGAAAGCTGAAGATGAGTCTGATCAAGCCTGGTTGTCCCGAATGCTACGTGATTACGTTCCTGATTTTCTTTGGGTAATACGACGGGACAACATTGATTGGAAAATGATAAACAAGGAACAAATAGTCAATCGTTTCCCTAAGGCATATTTCACGACAAAGGTCAGAAAACTTACGTTAAACTAAATTATGTTAAATGTATGCCATTTCTTTTGATGAATAGTATTTCTTTGACTCTTGAACTTATTTAATGTGTAACCTACTTCCTGGTTCATTGTCTTTCCCCAGTGCTATCAATTAATTACTACTACTATAGTCTGACTTGACCTGCTTCTGTGTTAAGTATACTTTAGACCACATTAATCAGATTGTATGCCTACATTACATTATTATTTGATTTAATTTAATGGGATTAGGTTGGATTAGCAGCTTGCATGCAAAACTTGCATTGGTTTAGTGAGGCGGGCATCGCAGACACATTTTTTCCACGATGCTATCGACTGTGTCTTGAAGAAGAGAAAACTGCTTTTATTGATGACTATCGTATCAGTGCCTGCTTGGGATATTTGAAGTGGCTGGTGCAAACTTATGAAGAAGAAGGAGAAAGGGGGGTTACCGATCCTGCTAGTAAAATAACAATACTCTCTGTTGATTTCGCCGTGAGGCAAGTCAACAATTATATCCGAATGCGTCGACATGAAGACATCGATTGGCTTTTATCACCAGCGTTCATGGTGCAGCACTGGGATGTTTTTCTATCGCAATACACCACTGTCGTTCAAAAGGGAGCTTCTAAACTACGGGCGGATAGCGTTGTAGACTGTGCTAAGGTACGGAACCCAATTTTCTCTTCACTATCCATAATCGTCCTCATTTTTATGCAAAAGTGATGAAACTGCCTTACATTTACTATTGTTATAAATCCGTAGCACAAGTATGAGGCTGCAAAACGAGCTCTACAAAGAGTGGCAACATATTGGCCTCAACTTCATGTGGACGGTATCAAAAACATTTGGATTTGGTATGTTGTTTTCGTGAATATTTGTATGGATATTTCCATATCTAGCTTTTACGTACAATTCAAGTGCTTCCATAAGGTTTGACAAGAAGACACTAACTGTTATTACATTTCTGATAATGTCCATGTTTAGTAAACCTGGAGCTAGATCTCGTGGAAAAGGAATTGTTGTTATGAACAGCCTGGAGAAGATAATGGAGTTATTAACTCATAACAATTTCCGTGACACAAATTGGGTTGTACAAAAATACATTGAGCGTCCTATGCTCATTTACAAAACTAAATTCGACATAAGACAATGGTTCATTATTTCAGACTGGAGTCCTCTCACAGTTTGGTTCTACAAGTGAGATTCCATAATAACAGTCGTGTCATTTCACTAAGTATAATATTTTCCCGTATTTAACTTGTGCATTTCTATTATACCAGGGAAAGCTACATACGCTTCTGCACTAAACCGTTCAGCCTAGAAGACTTTCACGAAAGTGTTCATTTGTGTAATAACGCTGTTCAGTGTCGATACCAGAATTCTGAGCTACGTGATTCGCAATTGCCAGATGAAAATATGTGGGATTGCTATACTTTTCAAGCTCATCTTAAAACTCTGGGTAAAATGGATGTAAGTGCCTTACTATGAATACCCTGACATGACAATTACAGTCGGATGAATTAAAATAAATTATTAGATTTACTCCTTCTCTGAATTTGTGTCAAATACATAAACAATTTTATTAAATCAAGGAATGGCAAAATATTTACCATGGAATGAAACAATCAATCATGGGAGTTCTTTTGGCATCTCAAGAGACAGTAGACCCAAAGAAGTCTTGCTTTGAGCTTTATGGTGCTGACTTTATGCTGTCAGAAGATTTGAGGCCATGGCTAATTGAAATTAATTCATGTCCTTGCATGGCTTCCAGTACAAGTGTGACAGCTCGTATGTGTGCCCAGTGCCTCGAAGATTCAATTAAAGGTTTGAAATTCTGCTTAAAATTGTCTAGCTATAATTTATTAAAAAGTATACAATAACAATAGTACAAGTTAACTAACTGGTCTATTTTCTTCCCCATTTTTAGTTGTCTTAGATCGTAAAGAAAACAAAAATGCTGATACGGGAATGTTTGAGATGATATACAAACAAAATATAATACCGAATGCGCAACAGTTTACAGGACATGATTTGGTTATATCTGGAACTAAACTGAGCCGTGATATTGACTGGCCAAGGTAATATAATTACAAACATTGAGAAATGTTTAATTTTAATAATTTATTTCGTTTATTGTATTTTCAGCATTATGACAAAGTTTAACAACCGGAAACCGTCAATTCTATCTACGGCTAGAATGCAGAAGGCTGCTCCTCATAGAATAGAATTTGAAACTGGGTTAACCTTTAAGAATCTGATTAATTCGCTTCGTATGAATAATGAAAGTAATTCCTATACACAATCCCCCCTTCTGCCGACAATTCGCCCATCAAATCAGAAAACGAAAGAAGTAAACAAGACAAGACAAGAAGTAAACAAGTATACCAGACAACAGTGAATGCGTCAATAGCCAGCAGCCAGCAGAAGTTTTAATGCGATTTTTGTTGGCGTTTGCTTGATGCTCTTATCACTCAGGCGGAGGTTTCAGACTAAATGAAAGTCTAGGTCTCGAATTATTCTTGCCCAGAATTTTCTTTTGTTCTTCTTTCATTCTCCTTTCCTGCTCTCGTTTCATACGTTGTCTCTCCTCGTCGATTTTCCGTTGCTCCTCAACCATCGCTAGACGCTCTTCAGCCTACAATAAGAACATTGGAATCAAAGGATTTGTTTCATACTCATTTTACCCGATTTGGAATTAAATAATTGAACACATTGTTTAAACGATTCTAAATTATTAGTTTTAAAAAATGGTGAACAAATAAAGATTCGACTTACCAACTTTCGTTGAGCTTCTTCAATCTTTTTATTATTTTCTTCCATGATCCGCTCCAACTCTTCCCGTTTTTGTCGCTCTTCTTCCTACACAAACGGAAGAAGCAGCATTAGACAATTTGTTACATTTATGTGAGTAATTGCACCTTCACGTGACTACAATCTAGAAGATTAATCATTAATCAGCAGCGGAACAATTAATACTGTCCCATCTATCAATCAAGAGCTTGAACAAAAACAAAATGAAAAATGTAGATTAGTCGTCGGATGAAGAGCAAGAGTCCATCCATTGCATGAGGTGCTTCCGCAAGGCCCTAGATGACTAAAATCTCAGAGTAGAAATGAGAAAATATGATTTGAATACAAGTAAAAACTACCTGTGTGTGACTGAGTATCAGATCAGTTCAGATGAGTTCATGATTGAGTTCTTCCGCTGTTTTTCTCTGTTTCATTCTTTCGCACAGCCTTTTAACTCACCAACAACTCAATCCAATACTTACCTCATCTTATCTCTACTGACTGATGCGATCATCCTCCCACCAACTTCGTTTTCATATTTTTGTTAGTCTACTATAATGACTAACAATCATATCTGTCTGCAAAAGTTCAATTTTCCACTCCTCGTCAATTTCAAATAGGCTGCTAGGTGAATAACATTTTTTGGAATAAAATGAACGAAACTGGGGTGGAAAATCTTCAAAACAGATATGACTGCATCCGTATCAACTCTAATGATGGTGAAAACTATCTTCTGTAGAGTACGGAGGAATGGATTATTCCGTAAATCAGCAACACATTTTACAAATTCATAAGGTTACTAAAAGTGACTTTTGGAGTCTTTCATTTTCAACAAACTCATTAATTTACATCAAAATATATCTTATACAATTTTCCCACTATCAAGTTAGCGCTGTAAATACATTAAAACATACATATTTATCTTACATTTTAGAAACAGTACCCTCTTGAGTGAACTGGCACTCGTAGTAGAACTGACTGACCTAGTATAAAATAGCAAAAAAACTGAAATACTCAAAATGCTCTGCTCCACGCATTCACTAATGGATAATGATCATGATTGACTAGGATGGAATCGACTCGATATTTCATATATATTAATTTTTTAAGGATTTACTTTATAAATCACGAATCTGCAAAGGACTCGTTTTAGTTACTCGGAAATAAACGTAATAGGGAAGGTTTCAGCTTAGAACAACTACGTCCAGCCCACTCAAGGATAGGTAGCGCTTTGTAGTTAATTAGTTAATGAAAATAAATATTGACATTCAGTTTCAACGGAAGACTAAGGATTATAAGTATTTAAAGAAATGTACATTTTTTAAAGGATCAGAACAACTATGAAGAACGTTACAATTTTAAAGGAAATACTAAACTACAAAAATAAAGAGTTTAGCCTTAAAAGTGACAAAACTAAGATATTCGTTGATCAGGAAAAATTGGACTGTCTGTGTGTTTACTACACAAGTTTGAGGGAGTCATAGTCATGGAGCAGAGCTAAATGAACGAGATCGAACGTGAAGCCGCTAAGGCTGAGTAATAAAATCTCATCATCATCAAATTCTTCCATTAGGAATGAGAGGCAAGAAGCAAGAGATTTAGAGGAAGAATTAGCTACCTCTCGTCTGCGTTCTTCTTCCAATTGAGCTGCTTTTTGTCGTTGCAGCTCTTCCATCATCTCCTTCTCCATAGCTTCCTTCGCTTCTTCGACTCGTCTGAGAACTTCCGCTTCAATTTCATCCTTCCTCCTTTCTAGCTCTTCTTCTACCCTTTTAGCCACCATATCCTCTATTCTTTTAGCAGTCTCTTCCTCTACCAGTTTAGCTTCTAACTCTTTTTGTCGTCTGAAAAGTTAACAAATCATTGCACCGTCAAATTAAATGGCAGACTGACATTTAAAAAAAATATTATTATCCAGGTATTTTGTTCAGCTTACCTCTGACGCTCCAGCTCTGCAAGACGCTCAATTTCTTTTGTTGGGCGACTACTTCGACTTCTACTTCTAGAGGCAGAGCTGCCGCTACTACTTGAGCTAGATTTTGATCGGCTGCAAATAAAAAAGAAAATAAACAGAGAATTACTTTCTTATTCAATTAAATATGCTTCAGCCGACTTTACCAATTGAAATACGATTAAAAAAACTAACGTTGAGCGAGTGCGGGACCTTCGTGAGTCTTTTCTTCGGGATTTGCGATCTCTGTCTCTAACACGATCGCGAGATCGAGATCTTTTACTACTTCGACTTTTTTTAGCTTTACTGTGATGGTTATGTCTTCTGCTATTTCTGGTGGATGGGGATCTGGATATTGATCTAGAACGTTTTCTTCCCATTTTGACTGAATGTATCTTTTTCACTTTAGATCATAGAAAGTTTAAAAAATTAAACTTTCACCAACTTCAATCATGAATCCAACCAAGTTAACATTAAAAACAAACCACAAACTGATTCATTACTACGAATGACAATTAAAAAATTACTTTTTCTTGCTGCTACCACCTAGGGCTTTACTATTCGTAAAATTCGATTTAAAATCGTCTGAACTTTGAACTGAACTGATGATTACAGATTAAGAATTATTTTTCAAACATTCACACTTCACACAACTTTAAAAAAACACCAACACAAACACATCACAAAAACTTAAACCTTCGCGCCCAAACAATTATTTCGTAATGTAACGCAAAACTCCACTTTTTTACCCATAATTAGATCAACATTTAATCGTTTAAACATCAATTAGTCTTATTCTTCACCACGATTTTTACGGCAACAACTACCGTCAGTTATACTTCGTATTTACTCCAGGAATTTCGAAGGATGTAGAAGATACAAATTCCACAAATCAAGGTGTTTCCCTTCGAATTTATTCTTCCTTCTCTTTCGATAGGTAATTCTTCCTGTACTCGTCTTTAGAGTTGCTTGCTGGTGGCCTTTCACAGAAATAGTCGGGCACATACAAAAAGTTTATAAGTTGTTTGGTAATTGTATGTTGTCTGTGTATTTCGCTTCGTTCAATCCTTCTTCTTGGTCTTGGTCGATCGTTCTAAAATTCTAACTACGCCAATGCGATGGATATCTTCCAAATTGGAAGGGGAGACCGAAGCAGAAAGAGCAGACAGCAAAGCAGACAGACACGTAATTTTAGTTTGTTGTTGTTGTAATGCAGCATGCGGGCTCTGTGAATTTCTGTCGTAAACAAACAGTAGCTTCGTCTGTGTGATTTCGTGTGCAAAGGCATGAGATGGAATATCGTGCTGATATTTCGTAATCACGGTTGTTGCTTTCTTAATCAACTTTCTCCCACATACAGCAGTCTCATGTTTAACAAACTAACGCTTCAAGTCACCTTTTTTGTCCAGATGAGATTCTGGAAGAGCAATTTTCTGTGTAACACTTCTGGTTTCATTTTTCATGGTTTTTAAACATTTTTCTTAGTTTGGAAACGATTTATTTAGGTACCTCTACTCTACATATATTCCATATTATGTTTACATTTTGCATTAGTGTGTTATGTAATGTGTGCCATTTTAATATGGGTATAGCTTTGCGATTGTTCTGATGTGGACACACTTAATTGCAATTGCAAACTTATCTGTTAGTTCTAGATTACGGATTTATGTCATGTCATGTTATTGCAATGATAAACAGTTCATTTGAGATGAAAATGATTGAAATGATTTTGGTTTTTGGTATTTTAGAAAGTACCCTTTTGTGGTCCGAGGAAGCTATTCATTAATCTCCGATCATTATGAAGACTTCGGCGATTGTACAGTTTACAGGTCCCAATTATTGTTGCTTTGCTGCCGTAAATTGGCCTTTGAGAAACACTGGTAAAGGTTCAGCAAATGTCCATGTAAGTCTTTCATTGCTTTATGAATGAGATACAAATATTTATACTTTCATAGATGAAAATGTGTACCTGTATCGTTTGTACCTTTTGTGAGACGATTTAAAATGTACATTTATCTAATCGTAAAATGTTTTTACAACAGGTTCTACAAATAACACAACCTTCTGGAAAAACAAGTTTTGTATCTGTCATAAGTACAGGGAGCATAGCAAGTAAAAACTCAAATGACCGGGTGGTAAAAGTTAACGGGAAGTTTGGTATTGGACTTGGATTTGCAGAAGGTGAAGAAATCATAGTTGAAGAAGTTACTATACAACCCTGTCCCGTTAAACGAGCTTTACTTTCCTGCTTATCCCCTGACGATTGGGAAATACTTGTAAGTGAAAGTGCGATTGTGATTTATTATTTAGTATTTTATGTAACTTTAATATTTTATCTGTTAAAGCTGGAATATGTTCATCTTACAGGAATCGAATGCAGAAACCGTAACAAACAAATTGCTGGACCAACTTCGTGTAGTAAATCCAGGTTTAGTATTTCCATTCTGGATTACAAAATCATTATCTATCAATTTAAAAATAGGTGAGTTTTTTACACGTTTTATATTATATGCAAATTCAGTATGCAATGTATACTATAATACTATTGTATAAATATGAATTTATACATGCAATGATGTACACAATAGTTAGAGTTATGAATAGTTAGGATCATGTCAAAACGATAATACCTTTTTTGATTATGTAGATCAATTGGATCCCCAAGTAGAGTTCGGTTTATTGATCGATTCTTCCGAAATAGAAATTCCATCATTAAAAAGTGCTTCCACACCTGCATTTGTTTTTGATGCAAAGAAGATTCTACGGATACATCCATTAACAATTCCTAAATCTCCACCTTTACTTCCTAGTTCTACATTGCTATTAAGCAATATTAACCATGCCTTTGTATTCAAATCCTCCTTGTGTGCCACAGTTACAACGAAGTTAAACGAAAATTCTGTTAATTATTTTTGTGCCACAATCAAACCGTATGCCAATACAGAAGCGAACAAATCCATTATAGTAAAAGTATTTTTGTTAGACTATGCAGATTTAGATTCTTCTCTGTTACAATACTATGGAACTGTAACAAACCCTCCTGCCATCTTATTACATCCTCAATTAATTTCAAAATACAATTTAGAAGTTAAGACTTACATTTGTTTGGAGGCAGCTCCCATTGAATCCTTTGAAATCATTCCACCACAGTTTTGCTCCATCAATATCCCTGACCGAGATATATTAGACTCAGAATTCAGGTAGTATTTTCATATTTCGATGCAACCAAAATTGTGTTCAGTGGATAGAAATACATATAAAATTTTATAAACATTTTATTTTTAAGGGGATTTTCTAATCTGGTTGAAGAATGCAGCATTTTCCTAAAATCATCTCTTTCACTTGGAAATGTTTGTCATGGAATGACGGGACCGTTTGGTTCACTACTTATAACAGGCAAGACTTATAATCTGATCTTTATGTTGCGTATTGCACATAATATTCGTGCATTACAACACTTAAATTTACTGTCAGTACCATTGTCTGAAAAATTTTGGAAATTAAACTTTTAAAAATTGAATAGCAAATTGCATTTTATTTTAGGAAAGTGTGGAAGTGGTAAAACATCCTTGAGTAAACATGTCGCTCAATCCATGGAATCTCATCCTTACTTTTTACATTGGGAATTGGTGAACTGTAGTCGACTAAGAGGTAAGAAACCTGAAACCATGGCCAAAGAGCTTCAAATTGTTCTGTCCAAGGTATCTAAAAGAGCTCCTGCAGTTATTATTCTTGATGATGTGGACATCATTGCCTCATTTGACAAATCCGACCAACAAAATCTTCAGGAAGAATTTCTACATTACAAGTAATATCTAGTTCGTTTAAATAAATTATTGTAAAGTTGTTCATGGCTCTATTTATATACACAGTTACACAATTGAATTAACATGAATGAAAGAAATATCAATATCCTTTTATGTGAAGCATTGTTTTCATGGCAGTTTTTTCTGTTTTTGAACTAGAACTTGCGAAACTATCTTCGAAAACCTTTTGGAATATAGCGGACAACAAATCAGTATTATAGCTACCTCTGAACGTGAAGAGACATTGAATCTTTATTGGAAATCCCGTCCAGGATTTCATTTCTTTCAGAAACACGTTCACATTCCATCTGCCAATGCGGTAAGTTTAGTAAAAACTATGTACGTAAATAATCTTGCTTATACCTATGGTTTTATGTGTAAGGAATGTTTCTAAGAATCTAAATCTTCTGAATTGTATATTGTCATATTGTCAATAGTTGGACCGATTGGCCATATTCCAGCTTTGTACTAGTCGTTATTTCGAAAATTTTGATCAACGTAATCCGGATGATGTGCGTTCAGCCGACATTGATTCATCTTTGAAACACGAGAAAATTATGAGGTCTGAAAATCCGGAAATCGTTCTAAAGTTGTCTGCTCTTCATGACAATCATTCAACTCCTAGAGTGATTGAGAATATCGCCAAGAAATGGGTTCTGCATTTACTAGGATGTGAAAATGACATTATTGCTAACCCATGTCAAGATGTACAAATCTTCCAACAAATTGTTAGAGACGAGCTTCAATTTTGTGATGATTACGTAGAGAAAACTACAGCCAATACTCGAACATGGGACCAAATCGGTGGCATGAGTTCAGTAAAACATGAAATTAAAAAGATCCTTGAATGGCCAATTAAGGTATGGGTAAACTATAAATATCATCGTAGGAACTTGCATTTGTAGTTACATTTAAAATTAAATAATTAATCTCAATGCGTGTATGTAATTTGAGTGGTCATATGATTACAGTACCCAATGCTGTTTGACAATGCTCCTATAAAAATGCCAACAGGGATTCTTCTTTATGGGTAAGCTTAGAAATTCCTCTTTGTAGTATTTGGGGGGAGGAGGGTATTTATATAACGTGACAATGTTTAGATTGCTATATTAACTTACCATTACGTTACAATTAATGCAGGTATCCAGGCACTGGAAAAACTTTGTTGGGTCTAACAGTGGCTTCAGAAGTAAACGCTAAATTTATTCACATAAAGGTATGCACAAATATATAACAGCATCTAGTTTGAGTTCGAAAATATAATTTATTCCCTGTAATCCACTAAAATTTAATTTCGTCTTTTTAAAGGGACCTGAATTATTATCAAAATACATTGGAGCTAGTGAACAAGCAGTTCAAGACGTTTTTAGGAGGTACCTACCTATTTCTACCTTACACGAAACCAATTGTGCTTAACATGCTGAGCAAATATGAAATAAATTGTTCGTTTTTTATTGCAGAGCCAAAGATTCCAAACCTTGCATACTATTTTTTGATGAATTCGACAGTTTGGTACCTCGGTAAGCTTTAATAATCGCCATGATATTAAAAATTAAGCCTTTTATTTTATACAGATACATCCAATAAGGTAATGTAGATAGGTACCTTGTTTATCTACATGAGCTATTGCCTACAGGCCATCGTGGAAAAACAGCAATGAATTGCATTGGCAAGTCATTTAGTTTTGTTAAATGAATCTACTAGCTAGGCAAAGGCATGTATTTCTATCCTCTTAATATCATTATTATTACATCTCTGTGTTAGGGTGTGTATAAATAGTAATTTATTCAAAAGCCTATTGTTTGGCTGTTCATATATGATTTGTTTCTCAATTTTCCACTCCATAAAGCATAATATAGTAGCTCATTGTCTGCCATTTATTATAGTTTGAAGAGGCAGTGTTATTTCTTCTATAGAAGCCTCTGTAATTAAAAAAGTTTTCTGTGTACAAGCACAAGTACAACTTGAAATCAAAACAAACAATGCCGTATCGTGTAGTACAAGAGTTATTTGTATATTTTATTGCGACTGTGGCAGTGGATTTGACTGGATATTAAAACACGTTGAGAAGAGTAGAATAATGTGCTTTATAAGATTTGTATGGTGGCAGAAACGTATTGTGTTAGAAAGAATGAGGAATAATAGACAAATAAAGGTATGATAGAAGAGAGGGGTGGCTGGTGGATAGAATTGAATTGCATGGAAAGCTTTCGGAGTCGAAGGCCCAGAGCAGCACAGACAGAGAAGTTATGAATGGTCTCTTAATGAAGTAGGCGGACTAGGACGTTGGGGCTATCACTTGCAAATGACAAGGACTTATTATTTATTATGATGATGGTGAACGGACTCGTCGTTTATTTTCACACCTTTGTGTGTCCGTCCGGATGATAAAAAAGTGATTGTTCCCATTGTTCGCGTCCATATAAACGCTTTGCAAGCTACAATGTAACATTCGAATCGAAAATCTATTCTCTATTATTGTCCACAATTAAAGTCTTCCATTCCTCCTCTTATTCTCTCATCTACAGCTATGCCACGGCGCTTTATGCGACCATTCTCTGTAGTTGTACCACAGTCAATTGTAATTGTAATCTATTAAATGTTAGTGTTCCTTCTCCGACTGTAGTTATCAAGCCAAGCAGAAGGGCAACACAAAACATGGCATAATAGCTAGCACAGGTAAATGTTTAAATGAATCAAATCCAACATCCATCTATTTGTACGTAGCCAACTACATGTTTTCATTAACAATAGTCGTAGACAGCCAAAAGACCAGACGGACAGTGAGTCAGAAAGTTGCACTCCATAATGATAACAATGATCCTCATCATTTTATTCTCGACATCATTTTTCATATTTCATCATCAGCGAGAGAGAGAGAGAAGGGGGATAGATGACAAGAATCTCAAATTCTTAGGTGCATGTATTTTATAAAACGCAAACACACTGCACATATGAGACATGAATCATGTTCATTGTAATCGTATGTTACTAAAAAATGAATGTAAATAAATGTGATTATTTCAGACGTGGACACGACTCCACCGGAGTCACGGACCGAGTTGTCAACCAATTTTTAGCAGAAATGGATGGGATTGAAGGTGGTCTAGGGCAAGGTGTCTATCTCATTGCCGCCACTTCACGTCCCGATTTAATCGACCCGGCTGTGCTTAGACCTGGCCGTCTTGATAAACATCTTTTCTTTGATATGCCTACAAAGGTATTCTTTATCTTTATCTAAGAGACCTAATAATGTTGTACAATAATGAACTTACTTAATTTCATACGCACAAGAAATAATTACGATGCTTTTGCTTTCTCCGGTTTGCCTAACTGTGCTTAACATTTCAAACACCCTTGACTGCATTTACCTTTATTTTTAAGCTGCTAACTGATTATACCTGCAAAAACGAGTACAGTATCAGGTTCGCTTTATTAAACAAGCTTACTTTCCCTCAATTTTAAGTTGTTACTTTTCTGCAACTTTGTAATTAATTACAGCATACAAATGTATGAAAAATAGAGCAGCGAAGCGATTCTATCCGCATTAATTGTGAAGACTGTCCCTGTTAGGACATTATGCAGTCTTGTTTAGTTTTCGTCATTTACTAAAGCAGTTAGTTACAGATTACAGAAGGCACATGGTGAATAAAAGCGAAAACAGGCAAAAAGACATTCTACACCAGTTAGTGTACAAAAAGTACTTTCTTCCATGATTGTACAACTTTGTGCAATGCTGAAAAAGCAAAGTTTTATACTTATTATCACTTGTATTCATTTGTTGAATATATGTAGGCTTATACGTAGGTATAGTATATCTCCCGAATGCTGGCACGAGTCAACTTAATTCGATTTGCTTCCATTAAATGCAAATTAAATACGGAATGCTTGTAATTGTCCGCACCTCTTGCAGAAACCATCTGAGTTTGAATACTTTAAGTGTATTCTTATTAAGAAATTTCGCTTTAGTTGGAATCCTAGAGAACGTGAGGATCGCCTGTAGTATAGAAACTCAAATGAAATGAAGTCCTCAAGCTGTTAAATTTTAGAATTACACTCAAATCTGAGAAAATTAATCTTGCGCTTGACGCTTCTATAAGTCACTGTTGCAGATGAACTCAATCTGAATGGTCCACGAAGCACTATTATGCAGCTAAATATTGTTTTCTTCTCTGTGACATCGCAATAATATTATTCCTCTCTCTCTCTCTCTCTCTTCTAGCGACTACAGAACTATAGGCAGTTACTGTATCTGTATAGTAATCTTTTTGTATATAGCATTTACTAATAATATTGCTAACTTTCCCCTCTGTTTCATTTCATATTATTCAAGCCGTTTCGTTTATAAGCAGTTTACGGTTTACTATAAAAGCGTGCTGGGTGTAATAGAATAATCCTTGGTATCTATCTGCAAACACTTTGTTTCACTTTGCTGTGTGTTCACACTTCCGACGTGTGTTCTTACTTTGTTATCATTTTAATAGCTGCGCTACCACTACTGTCCTCTTTTCCTGTGTGTGCTTATCATAAACAATTAATTTTCTCCAAATACTATAGCCACTTCAACTGTAAACTCGTGTAGCGCCCTTACACGGGTAATTTAGTTATGGCTTCATTTTGTGTAAGCAGATTAAAATGAAATGGGAATTTGTGTGTATTAATGAACAGGAGGAACGGTTGGATATTCTGAAGAATATTAGCAGCCAAGTGAATCATTCATACGATGAGTCGGATATGGATGCCATTAGTTGCCAAGCAAAAGGCTTCACGGGTGCTGATATTCATGCTTTAATCTGCACCTCACAACTCTCAGCAGTTCAAGAATATCTCGGTTAGTTAACTTTCCCTGGCATGTTATATTATATTTATTATTATTTGAAAATCATCTCTCGTTTACTTAACTGTTAACAAAATTCTCCAAACTTACAGGTCGTAATAGTATATTCTTGTTGTATATAAATCCTTTACTATGAAACGCTATAATTATAATGTATTTATTGAGCATAAGACTATGATACGATAGTTTGCTAATGAAATGAAATTCCCCTTTCTAATGCCTAAGTACCCTATACCCTACTATTTCCAGATAATATTTTATTATGTTATGTATTATGTGTCCCCGTATTATAATCCCTAGAACGTTAGTTACCCATCCCGGTGCTTTATTGGCATAAGAAAATTAGGAAAACTAAGAATTCTAAAAGATTATGTTGAAATTGACATTATGGTTCATTTTATTCAATTAGGGAAATTACAGCTAAATGAGTCTTCCGAAATGGAGGTTGCTACGGATGCTCAAGTTCTCGAGGTAAGTTCAGTTCCCAGTGAAAGTAAATTTGATCCTTATAACTTACACGCATTTTATGTATGAGGTAGTGATGGAATATTTGTTTCATTAGGAATCATCCAAGTAGTTAATAAAACCTTGTGGCTGTCTTTAATGTTATTGTATCTCATCTACTGCTTAGTCAGTTTTAGATTGCCTTTTCTGCTCTCTTTCAATTCTGCGTATTTAGAAGTTGTAATGTAAGATGAAAATGTTATATTATAAAGCACTGCAGCTTAGAACAAGTCTATAGAATTTTCATTGTGGTATGCGAAGGGTTCTTATTGCCCCTGTTTGTATTGTTACTGCCACTTTTGCCTTTCCTCCACTCTTTTATTTAGTATGTAACAGTGGAGTATAAAGGACTGCATATAAATGGAGGCATATTGCCCTGTACACAGTGTATTTACATTGATGTCATCAACATCATTTCATCCGTGAATCATTTGGGTTGTTGTTAGTTGTTAAATGTATTTGTCGATTGGATATGCTCTTCTCCGTTGAATGCTCACCCGTCCTCTTGCCCTTTCATTTCATTATAACACATATAAAATGCTCTATACAAACCCTTGCACCTCAAAGGTAAACAGGATGCTTGATTATATTTTATTTTGTGTTGGATGGTATTAACTGTCAGTAGAGAATGTAGTACGTTACTTATATACAAATATAGCCAGTATACACAACTTGGTTCTTAATAATTTCGCTCAAGGCTTGAGTTTATATTTAGGCAAGTTGTTCTCCTACTTGCAAACTCCTACGTTTTTCTGTAACATGAGATTTTACACTAGGCAGGTATGGTATGGCATTAATGGATGTAATGTATAAATTGATGTAGTGGTTCGTTTATTGTACTCTTTGGAAAAGGGAACTATACACACTAATTATGATATCTTTGTGTGTTTATTGCAGGTTGAATACGAAATAGAATTGTTTTTAGTGAGAGCTCTTGTTGTATTAGTACTGGCAAATTATTATCTTGTATGCAGTGTAATTAGAATATTACTCATGTTAGCCACTTGAATGTTTAATAATGTTTCGGTAGTTAATGAATGTGTAGGCTTGATTGACTTATTATTGCAAACAATGCGAGGGCTCATAAATTACTAAAGTGTTTTATATTACAAATCATTCATGTATGTATGAAACATAATGTTTAATGTTGTGCTAACGCAAGGGTTAATGCATGGGTAAATGAAACCATGAAGATGTGAAAAAACTAACAATAAAATTAATGGATTCATGATATTTGTTTTTGTGATTGTAGAGAGAAATAAGTGTCACTAAAGAACACTTGAATACATCCTTTAACACAATTACGCCAACTTTGCAGGGAGAGGAATTAAAAAAGTTTCAAACGATGTAAGTACAAATGGTCTCGTTATTACTTAAGTGTGAACATTTTGTAGAAAATTGAATAGAAAGAATCAATTGCAATTTCCATCAAATCTGAAGTTTTTTACTTACTGACACAAATGTTTAAAATTATTTTGTGGAAACCAAGTTGTTTGTTGTATTGTTAATATTGTTATGTCCCTTGTAAAAGCAAATGTTCATGTCTTTACTAAAATGCAAGGGAAACACTTACAAGAGTGCAAATTATTGAATAAAGCTAGAAAATTAATTTCATGATTGATGATTGCAAGTAGCGCATGTTATTAGTGAAGCGTAGAGATGTAGAAATTCTGCTACTTGAAAAAGTTTTTCAATTTTTAGACGGTTTATCTAATCCAATTGTGTCTTTTCTTTGATTTGAGCACAGCTACCGAAGTTTTTCTTCGTTGAAACACGCAACAAGAGAGGATGCCGGAACCATTCCGTCGAACAGTGGGAGTTTCACAATGGAAACTGGAAAAAGAGCAACTCTGGCGTAAAAGTTGTTAGGGGACTCTAAGAACCCATTGAAATTCATTGCTTTTTATTTCAGTTGGTATAGCTTGCATTATATCACAAAGTCATCAAGTGACTTGAACTCCTCTGATGAATACAGTTTGTGAAACTAACTACCTATATAATGCTAAGTCATGTAGATTCTTTGGTTGACTACAATTTTCTTACAAGTAATTTGCATATCGTACACATGCATTTGTTGTAAATTCTCAATGAAGAAAAATAAAGTCGCGTCGGCTAAAATTTCCTTTGCACTGTTTGCTCTTTTATTCACATCCATAAAATCCAAATGTATTGTCGTCTATCTTCAAAGAATAAGTTAAACTATTCAGAAGTAATCTTTCAAAAGATTAATCCCAAGATAAGATAATACAAATATTCTTTGAGACATAATAACCTTGAACAATACTTCTTGCCTATACATATTTGTGTTGAGTGGTTCATTTTTCAGGTTTGTAATTGCTCTTCCAATCATTTTTATTTACAAAGCACATTGTATTAATATACCTCATTCTAATTTGTCCAACGGTTAATCAAAAGTGATTTTTGAACAGTTTCCAGTTGATCCAGAACAGTTGAACAATTCCAGTGTCTAAAAATATTCTGCGAGCTTACGGATTTTTGCAGTGAATTTATTGGTTTTGTATTTTTACTTTTTAGGGTTGTACGTTTCTTTGTTACTGAAAGAGCTATGCAGATTCAAAGTTTACTCTTTTTGTGATGTAGCGTTTTATATATACATAACTTCCTTCAGTTTGTTGTCCGCCCTGTAACAATTGATCTCTAGAAATCAACGAATAAATAAAATCAGTGCACCACGAGTAAAACGTAAGTAGCTATTTCGTTTTCATTTCATTTCACGTCATGTCCACATATATATTGTGCTAATACTAGTTCTTTGTGACGATTTAGATTTCAGTGAATAAATAAATCTCTGCGACATGCTTACAAATTATTGCCTATTCACCTTTTATCCATTCCCTTTACTTGCTACAAGCCATGCACACGCTTTCAACTTCTATACCTTCCCCTCTCCTCGCAGTCTCAACCACTTTTCTTTCTGTATAAGTATTATGTTCATGCATGTCACTTCAGTTTAAACCATAATGCATACTATGCTTGTAGCTTATGTATGAAGAGTTTTTACTTATATGAATCTACAGAGGACGAATGCATATTTACATCTATTTACATAGTAAAATAGGTGTAGGCATTTGCATCTGAATAATGAATTCTCCTTTGCGTATCTTTTTTTTGCTATCTTTCCTCCGATTCCACT
Source organism: Pogonognathellus flavescens (assembly GCA_019776165.1). Classification (NCBI taxonomy): domain Eukaryota; kingdom Metazoa; phylum Arthropoda; class Collembola; order Entomobryomorpha; family Tomoceridae; genus Pogonognathellus; species Pogonognathellus flavescens. The sequence goes on along the minus strand of JABASD010000727.1, from coordinate 25,608 downwards.
TGATGACATGGCAGATTTGTTGAAAACTCGCAAACAAAACTTTCTAAATAACTAATATTTGTCATTTGCAGTAATTCGTGCACGATTTCTGGAACAAACCACTAATGATTTAACATCATAGCTCTTGTAAAGACACATCATCAGTAAGTTTTCATTTCTTTCATTTCTGTTTACGTAAAGAATTTAACAAAGTACAACATACTTCCTTCCTATTGTATTTATTGTCTACTATTCATAATAGTTGTATGTATATTCTCTGTATATACGTACTATACTACTACCATACTTACTGCGGAGTGAAATACACTAGGTTCATTTATTACTATAAAAGCAGCAACCACAAAACTAACGCATTTGAATCCAAATAGATCTAGAGTAATGTAATATTGGAGCAACATTTTATGGCAAATTTATTTATTAATGCGGATTGTAAAAGTATCATTTACTTATTTCTTACTTTAGTGGACCACTTGAAAGAGAAAATGGTTTCCGCTAGAAGTAACCTGTTGAAAGGTTACAGTAAATTTCGCAAGAGAAAATATTCTGGTTCTGGAGATGACAAATCCAAACTTCTTGATGGAAACATTGTAATTATGATTAATCGTCAAAATATTATTATAATTGCTATTGCATAAAAATACAACCTTCAAAAAGTCAATCCTTTCAATCTTTATCTAATATGTCAATGTGCAATTTTTCTGATCATTCACGCAGGAAACTGTATTACCTGTTTCACGTAACAGCATGAGTTTGATTAATCAAAAAATAAGGAAGGATTCGAAACTCAATTTTGGAGAAGTGATCGTGAAATCAGAGCCCGAAGAGGTAGAAGAAACAACCCAAATGGATGCGGACGATTTTTTAGTAAGTAAGATGCATAATTGAAAAGTAAAATATTAAATATTTCCCATGCAAGCATTTTGTATAAGATGTGAACATTTTCATGTTTTAAATTTTGTCTTATGATTTATATAGGAGGTACAAAATCGGCCAAAATCAGTCAATGCAAGAACTCCTACCCAACCCCCGAAAGCGTTTGGTTTATCCGAGGAGGCTATGCAGTTCCAATTCATTAATCTCGTACGAATTCATGAACTGTTGGAAGCGTACAGTTCAAGTCACTTTAACGTTTATTCAGAGGTGACTCCTCTGCTAAACCATTTAAGACGACGAGTGCTTGGTATTCTCCGTTTTTGTTACGACGCTCAGAAAAGTTCCGCTGTGTTATCGACTTTATTGGACAGCAACGAAATATGGACATTGAGGTTTTCAAGAGGTTCTGTCATTTCAGCCATTAGGGATATCGAATGGGCTTCAAGTAGCAGCTTGTTCAGAGGATGCAAAACTCAAATCCAATTAGACTTGGTGGATGGTCCTTTTGCAATATTTGAGGAAATTCAGGCAGTAAAAGCCATTGCGCAAATATATGCGTTAAGGGGCGACTGATACAATTCCCTAAGCTTCTATCAGACATTTTGAAATTCATTGATGAATCTTGTATTTTATTTGTTTTATAACTTAATGAAACTGTTTCTCAGTTTAAAAATTAAAGAAAAAATTTATTTTATGATTAGTAATAACTAATTATTACTTAATAGTGAACTTTACAATATCAACATTGTATAAAATAGTAGATACTAACTATACCTATGTAGTTTTAATTCTTATATGATATGTATTATTATTTACTTTGTTACTCTCTGCCCCTTTCTCTGTCGAAATATTATGTATGAAGCTTCTGGGAAATAAAAACTATTATAATAGTGCAAAGAATAAGTCAATAAGGGTGTTAAGAAAATTGTCTTTCTTTTCAATATAAAATATTTACTGATCTATTACATTAGTGTCCAATTTCATCGAACACGTGGAAATTCTTATACCTATAACTTATATTAGCGTATAGACTCGTAGATAAGAAACTAAAAGTATACATAGGATTGCAGTAAAGAATTGTGAACTGAGTTGAGCAAAGAAATCCGTTGAATTAGGTGGCTCTTTTAACAGCAGAAAAATGTTTGACAAAGGCTACAATGGCGCATTGTGAAAACGAGAAAGGAGTTTTTTGTATTGCAGTCAAAAAGACCAAGTAGTAAGTAGGAAGGCTCGTGTTATGACGGGGTGTTTTGGTATTCATGGCTGTTGGTTAAGAGTTCTCATGGATTGTGCTCGGAGAACTCTTTGTCCGGTCCGGAATCGGTGCTGAATGTGAAATTGAATGGAATTATTCTTTGTTATGCAAGGCGAATGACTCTATTGGAAAAGAGGCTGGAATCTCACCAGAAAGACTACATCACATTCTCTTTAATAAAAGTGAGATTCCATTCCACTAACTACACGCGTAAATGCTCACTCTATGTCTCTTCTTGGTCCGGTAAGTAAAAATTCGGTTCTTTCTCCTATATATGCCTTTACCATTTGTACATATTATATCAACCCTCCTCGTGGAATACAATTCGCTTTGGTTTTGCTTACACACTTTCTGCTACGAAGACCAACCACCATAGTACCACAGTTTAGTTTGGGTTGTCGTAAGCAAATCTTTTTTACTCAACAACACCACCACACAATGACACGCGATAAAGAATTTTAGTGTTCTCAACATGAGCAGGATATTTGCTACGTACACTAACGTAAAGCTACCACCATGGCCGTTCTTTTACTCTTACATTTTCATGAATAGATGGATGAAATGGTCGATTCTCTGTGTCTGTATTCTATTCTATTCTGTTGAAAGCGTTTAGTCTTGAATATCAATTTGTTTGGAAAAGATTGCTTGTTATCCTTCCACGCTTCGATTCATTCCCTCCATTTCACTTTCTCGGGTTTCTTTTTCTTACATTTTCCATTCGAACGCATCTAATGTCACTCACCATTCAGCTATCTTATCCGCTGCCCATCCGTCTAGCATACTAAACACTAAATATATATTTTACATGCTTTTTCGGGTACATACAACGTGGACCATTTTCTGACTCTGATGGTGTATTTCCCAATGTACATCATATTCCTACTTGAGACGGCAGTTTAACCTCCTCTAATACTCTGCTATGCCCAAAACTACTTTAGAAAACGATGGCATGATGGTAGAACTATTCACTTTGATTCCGTTTGGCTCACTCAAACTCCAGTATTAACGGATAGAAAATTAAACTCTTCAAGTTAAATAAATGAGGGAACACATCATACCCCTAAGGGTTTTCTCTCTCAAACTATTTCATTTTCAGGTCTACACTTTAAATGAAATCAGAAAGATTTGAAAAAGAAAATCACAATCTCTCTTGCTTTCTTCGCTCTTGTAGTATAAATTTCATTTTTAACCTTAATTTTTGCGTTACCTGACTCAATTTTGCTTTGACAGAAGCATAGACCGTAGAGCTGCGAAGGTGTTATACGTATTATATTTATATTTTCGGTAATACTCAGATTCATCCTACATACAAATAGGAAAGAGTGAAAACGGTACCCAAGTTGAATGAACCATTCTAGCGAAAATTTCCCATTATTTTGTGTAAAAGAGCTACACAGTGGCACATATACAATCACGTTGTGAGATTACAACAGAGTGGAACTGGAAACCACACTCTCAGTCAGAGCAAAAGTCTCACAGGCAAAATTGACGAAACACTTGGGCCTTGTACAGTTTTCGCAGTTCAGATAGCATGAAACGTGGTTTATTTTACATTAACGGGAGAAACGAAGGGTGATGAGATTGTTGGGATGATTATGTATTTCATCCGATTTCACTCTCACACTTTAAACACAGCTCACTGAATCCCCATCGTCTCTTTCTATGTTGCATTCTCTGTGTACATTCAATGTTGACTGTTGCATGCGGAAAATCGGTCTTCTCCTCCGAGTATTCTACTTGATGTGCTTCAGATTTGCTTTCCTTCGTTCAAAATGGCTTTTTCAACTACTTGAGCAGAAAATCATCTAGATACATGTTCTACTTTTTCATCTGAATTTGTTTTCTCTATTACATTTAGTCACTGGAGGTGACTTTCATTTCGCACCATAATAAAAGCAACTCACCCGTCTAATAATCATTAAATTTGATTTGTAACTTTAGAAAAAGAAGATTTTAAAACAACATCATTCACACAGAAATATGGCATACCGATTGTTGCACTAATCATCTTACAATTACAATCTGTACAGATGAATTGATCACTTACATTTTGACGATTCTGGATTGTCTATACCCAATTGTCACTTTTTACAGAAATACTAAACAAATCTGCATTATAACTATTTAGGGATTTATTCTTTCTCATGCAATAATTTAAATGTTATAATTGATTATATTTTATTCAGGTACTTATTTTTCACCGACGACACCATCAACGCTGGTTTACACAATATACCTTTACTTTTACACTTTTTGACTACCTCACTAACTAAAAAACGGTCTTTGAGCGTGTTCCGTGTAGATTTCTTCACAAGGCCCTACAATTCTAGAGAAAAGGCGTGGACAGAGAAATAAATGAAAGAGACGACAGCGTTTGTTTTGACTAGCGGAAAGGAGAATCCAATAATGCTGAAAGTGGACAAAGGCAAAGTCAAGAGTGAGAAAATGTAGCATTGTTGTTTTTGTGCAGTGGTGTGAGTATCAGAGTGTGGTTATATTATTATTGACAATGGTACAGGATGGAAATAGCACTTACATTTACTTTACCTTTAGCTTTGCTTAGACTCTTGACGTCCACAGAAGAGTCTCAACAATCAACTCAATGCGACAATTCCATTCTGTTCTCTTCCGTCGTACAATACACCACCAATACAAATACTGCATTCAACATTTCTGAAAGAGAACGCCGGGAAAGTAGCTGTTCTAAGTAGCGCCTACTGTATATTCTTTAAGTACATAACACACAAGTACTATCTCCAGAAGAATAATAGCAAATGGCAGTAGCAGTCAAAATATCTCACTGAAACGTTGTGTCCAAATGTAAATACAGTTTTTGTTACTTCGATTTGTATAGCAGTCTCATTTTGTACTAGAGGCAGCATTATAACTATAACTGTTAGGTATTTGTATTACCGTTCATGGTAAGCTTATACTTGTATTATTTTCTGTATGATGACTTCATATACGAGTTTAGTAAGGTATTCATGACATATAAGTATTATTTTGACTCTCTTTGAAAACATTACTCTTCTGAGTGGTTCTTATGAGCTTAGAGACTTTTATATAGCTGTATACATTTCTATGGTTTGCTGGATTAGTTCTTTATTCGACGAGACAAGAGAAGACTAAACACACGTTGTCTGTTTTCCTGTATATAGAATGACTACTAGTGGTATTACCTATTTACGAGTGTGACTGAATTGATACGACGTGATGTGATCTGCTGATCTGGTGTTGATCCTTTTCTCTCTTCATTTCACTTTTCGTTCCCTTGACTTGCCTGTCATTGCCTTCGCACAATAATGAAACATTATTGTTTAATATACAATAGTCAACAGAATAGTAGGTAAAGTATAAAGCATCAATGAATGTACGTGAATTGTAGTAGTGGTAGTAGTAGTGACCAAAATTAGCAATAAAAAGAGGTTCGCTTATTTGTACCACAACAAAAGTTTGAAGGAATAGAGACATAGAGTAAGTATAATATGTATGTATTGTATTTTGTATTGTCATTTCTCCACTTGCAAACAATCGGAGCAAACAAAAGAAAAAATCCCATTTTATCCCGAAAAGTCCACTTTCATCTCTTTATTTGTCAATAATGGAGAGTGACAATGTAGCAAAGGGAACAAAAGGGTATTTATATATGCTATAGTTGAGTTTGTGGCAAATATTTCCAATCCTTAGCCCTTTGTACGTGGAGGTTGCTTTTGCTTTCATGAATGATCACCCGAGAAAATCTATTTACGTTTTCTGTCATTTCCTCTCTCCTGTTTTATCTTTTCCATGGCTCTTCACAAGGTATTTAAATACAAACAAAAGAACTACATAACTCGATTCACCAGCAGTGCTGTGATTACTTGAGCCAGATTTTCTATTCAATTCCAAATGTTTATTAAGAATGTAAGTAAAATACATAGCATAGTACTAATAGAAAACTATATACACAAGTGCCCATGTTTTATGGCATTCCATTCGTAGGTACCTATATATATCGTATAATTTATTTATATACTATTAAACGTATGGTAAAGTATATTTTGAAGTATTTTCTTTTATAAAAGGCGAGATGAGACCTATAAAAGGTAGATATCATTTATAAATGTTTGTAGAAGTACACGATGGAGGAAAATGTGGCTAATATTACACGAAGATTGGTGAACAAGTGAGATTTTACCTATGTATGAAGTGCGAAATGTTTTATAGGAGAGAAGAAGGTTTGTATGGCCATTGTAAGTAATATAATCCAATTATGGGAATAGTTTCTATTTCTGAAGGGGAACTGATTAGGACCCTTTTCTTCTCCAATTGAGTCGTCCTTTGTGGTTGCCGTTCTGATCGAAATGCGATTATATTATGGGATCGACACAGAAATTGAATCTAGGCATCCTATCCCATCCACCAGACCCACCATCCGCTGCAGCTCACATATTTCAAATGACTGAAGAAAGACACGACTCAGTTGACTGACACCATCAATGGCTCCCTCCTTCCTCTTCGCTTTTCCTCTCACCAAGTCACAATGCCAACAGATGAACTTGACGCTTTCAGTCAACTCAGACCAGTCAACTTAACTCGAATCACACTTCATACATCTCGTAATAACATAACATAACACAACAGCACAATACACAATGCACGTATACACACACATACAATACATATTGCGTCATAATTTCCTACTCCATTATTATTATATCTTCAAGTCTATACCATCCAGCCTCTTCTCTAGCTTTATTACTCAGGGCTTGTTTATAGAACTACATAATATAATTCAAACTTGCAGTACCTATATATTTGATATTGGATTCTACGTTTTGTGACAAGAGAATTGATAAAAAAAATTCATAGAAAGTTTTAGGTACTGAGATTTTAATGGCAGTTTCAAAAATAACCTACCCGATTGTGGTTATGGTATGGTGCATAAATTAAATTAAATTATTTCTGTACAAGTGTACGATTGTGAATTCAGATGCATTAATTGTGCATACATACATAGGGCAAAGTGTTTTTGAGTTAAATATACAGATTTACATTAGTGATATATCAGTTGAGCATCTCGGGAGTAAATACAATTAGTGCGGACAGAAGCTGTGCTTATATAAACGACGATTAGACTGAGATAGGACAGAGAAAATGTAAATGAGGGTAGTAAAGTAAAGTTAAAGAGAAAAGACGAGAGATGCTAATGGAGAAATAATGACTTGGCTGTAGTCTCGTCCCTGGTAATAATTTGGAGTTAGTCGAGTTTCCTTTCTCTGTGTATCTGTTGTAATAGCGCATTGAGTTTACTTGGCTCGCGTCCTAGACTCTGTTCTAAAAGTTCATAGTACTAGTACTTCATGAAAGATTCTGTTGTGTTGCTATTCAAGCGTGGAGAATGGAAAGTCAAGATGAAGTAGACTCCTCTGCTCTACTAACTCTCTCTACACAGAGAGAAACAGGAGAGAGACAGTCAATGAGAAAGGGAACAAGGCAGAGAAACCAAAGAAGAAGTTGAGACACTCAGAGAGAGGCTGTGCATGACTTTGTGTGTGTTTGGTAGGAGCTGCTCACGAAACAAACTACTCTGGGAGTAGTGTGGTGGTAGTGGCAGTCCAGAGACCAAGGCGGGTAATGAAGGGCGGATATAGTGGCAATATATTGCAGCATAATGGCCCGAAGGTGTTTGCCGATAAGACCGGAGCATTTCCAATCTTGAGTCGTGTAGAAAAGAAAAGCGTGTATTATGGGGCTGTGAGAGGTAGAATGGGAAAGGCATAAAGAGTCGAGAGAAGGCTCTTGTTTGATTTATACTTTTGAGAATAGCGAGATAGTCGCGAGTATTTTTTCAAGTTGCTCTCTTCCCATTTCCGCTTGGTGAGAAGAGAGTCCCGCTACCCATTTCATGTCACCCAAAGATAAGACTCTCTATATTATAATCATGTCATACAATACTCGAGAAAAGGAACATCTCTCGCCTGTCATACCAAACACCATCCACACTTAAACTTACTACTATAATGCTACAATGATACTTTGTGCTGGAATTGCACTGCACAACACACACCCGACACTCAAAACTGTACTAAAAGAGCCAAGCCAACTCACAAATTATACCCGCACTCCTAAATACCTCTCGGTCACCCGGAACGGCAAAGGCAAGCGAACATAGAGAGCACTTTTTATACTCCACTAAAGGTATATGAAAGAATGGGAACCTGCCATTTAGTACTATATGGGAACACATACACATTTCTTGTGTAAAAACTCTACTGCTGAGAGATATACTAAAAGTATTGTACGTACTTTAAGCGTCAAGTCTGCATTTAACGTTTATAATATTAGAGTTGAGTATCTCTATCATATTTACTACTTGCTCTTTAGAGATACTTTTCCTTTTTTCTCTCTTTACCATTCAGCCAACACTGCCAAGTGAAATCCCCTTTGATGGTCTTCTCTTCTCTTGCGACTCCTCTCATGTTTTCATCTTTTATTTAGAGACATAAACTTTATTTTAGGTTACACTGCCTACTGTTCACGCTACTTTAATGCCGAGCCAGACTATCACTCTATTATTATTTCATATTATGTTCGCCAGACGCAGTTTACTATCTTCTTTAGTCTGCACACTATTTATTGCTTGACATGAAGGTAATAAGTTATATTGCATTAGTTTGGCCATGGCAAAAGAAGAGAGACAGGAGGAGTCACTTGTATTCTCTTCTCTCTCTTCTTTTCATTACACCACTACTATTATGTTCTTTCATGCATTCAAAACGCTCAACTATATTATCAAACTTTTAGTACTGTAATCTCTAAAGCTCACTTTCCAGCTTTGTTAGTACAGTCAATCAAATATAATGTATAATAAATATTATATAATTATATAGTATTATTATATGTTGTGGCCAAACCTAAGTAATAATGCAATTACGGACGTACTAAGCATAAAGAAGTAATTGCATGCAATAACTGCTGCAAAGTGGTATATGACCATCCAGTAGTCAGAACATTTCCTTTACAATCCAATGTGAAATCAACATCGATTTAATTTTCATTTGCTTGATAAAATTTACCAATTTGAAATTGGCTTACCTGTCTGTATACAGATCATTCAGAAATAATTCATAGTTTGTAAAAATATCTCTACTATCTAAACGTTGCAATCATAGAAAAAGATTTTATGAACAGAAAATTATAAAGAAACTTCACACGTAAACTTTTTTCCTTGCTACTGATAGAAAAATTATTCAAGACCATTCTTGGTCCATCCAAGCTTGATCAATATGCATATTATAATCGTTTATTTTTTGTACTCTATCATTATAATACTAGATAGATTAATACTAATTCTTGCATCTTAAATTTATAACTTGTAATTTATAATGAGCATTATAAGCACAGATAATAGGGGATTTGGGTCAGTGATTGGTTGTACCCACATTGACATTTATATGTGAAACTACCATAGCTATAGGTGTTAATCTTTGTTCATTTTGGCACAACGCGCATTGAACTGGAGAGATGACTCATTTAATTTTTTTCACGAATGGATGTTTTGTTTGGTTGTTTTATTCGACGCTTTGAGTCTGAATTATAATCTCTTTCTGGTATATTAGGTAGCATTAAAATTATCTCGAGTTGCATGTTGCATGGCTTAAGTTTCATAGTCTGTCTGTAATCTGACTTGCAATGTTTTAACTTTCTACAAAATCCTTCATGCATTTCACTTTGTACTTTGCCATTCTATATATCTAAAGTACTACTTACTTTTCTATTCTCCACTGTCCACCTCATTAGAATTGGTACACTAAACCTCACAATGGATTACCCATTTTTACTGAAAACCGATAGTGGGTAATACTGCTTTTCAGTTTAATCAATTGTGGATTGATTTACCAAAAGAGAATATAGCACACGTCTCTATTTGAAAATTATCTTTCTAAAAATTGTGTTATCTTACAGCTTTTACGATTATTAGCTGGGATGAATTACTTTGAATATTTTTTTGCCCTATATTTTAAAATCCTTTTGGTTAGAGTGATTAAAATTAAACAGATCTAACAGTAGGTGGCTTTATGGAGCTAATTAATCTTGTTTTGAGATGTCAAGTTGTGATGTGTGATATGGTTGTGAAATAGGAGTTTTTTAATCCCCAAATTTAGTGGTACTGTATTATTTTTTGTAAGTACAAACTACAATTTACGTCAATAGGTAAAATTTTTATCATATTTAAAAAAAAATAGAATGATCATTCATTTAGAAGTCTCTTCATGACATCGACGAAATCTCGCGTATACATACAGGAAAGTTGTAGCTTAAAATTATTAGTTGTTGCTTAATAAACTTGAAAAACAGTATAGGCTTTAGGATCAGTGCGTATTTCCAGTAATTCGTTAGTAACTTGATTCATAGTCAAGTTGTATTATCTGTTTTAACGGATTTAGAAGGAAAATGATGTTTTTCAAGGATGGCTGTTATAGTTAGGAAACTTACCTAGGAATTGAAATGGGTAAATACTTACGTATGACCAGATAAAGAAGTATATACTTGGTAGCATGTATAGCAGTTTCATGTATTTTGTTGAAACTGAGTGCATGTGGCAAGAACTAATTAATCCGTTACAACCGTCACATAATCTCTCTCATAGCTTATTGTTAGTAACTGTTGAAAAATAGTCAAGTAGACACGTGGAAATTAGTTTTCATGCTGTTGTACTATAAGTATTTCTTATCATCTATTATCCATGGCCTTTCTTGTTCATCTGAAGAGGACTAATTTCTGTTGTATTTCTGGTCTATAGACTTGTCGAGACTTCGGAGTGGTTTCACCAGAAGCAGTACAATAGCAATAGGCTTAAACAAAATACCAAGTATTTTCTTGTTACTGTCTAAGTGGCTGTGTAAGTATAGTACACCCACTACAACTACTACACACTTCTGTAAGTAAGTACATATCTTTTAGGTACGATCCATTTTTAGAAAATGTCAAAACATTCATAGACCTTAGACATAATTCTGTAAAAACGACATTTAATATCATGATTATCAATGTTGCATGATTTATTTTATTTTCACATTGTGTCATTACACAATTGAATTAGTAGTGCTCTTGTTAGGCTTTATCTTTTGTCTCGACGTGAGAAAATATCATCTGTAACCGACTCAATTAACTGCAATAATCAATTAAGAGATAATTGTCACTAATGTGAGTAATGTGTCAAGGATGTTGAGAAAAATGAACGAACTCCACTTCCAAACTAGAGTACATATATGTTATGAAAATTTGGTCAATTAAAATGGTATTGAGTAGACTGTAAACACGTTGTGAATATTTATCAAATCTGAAAAAATTCAGGGGGAGGGGGAAGGATAGAGCGTGCTCAAGTAACCTGCCCCTAAATACAACCTTGTCTGCCAAGTTGTGATCAATTCACTTGTGTTGTGAATGGGTTACAAAGTTATTAATAACATTTTCCTGGTTGGTTTATGGAGAATCAGTATAGTTATAGTACTCATGAACCCAATCTACTTCTACTTGCATAAAGAGGATTATGAGTTACATTTTTTAATGATTTGATAATAAACATGTTTTTTATGTAGAATCATGGTGCATGAGCATTAATTGATTGATTTTATTATCATTTCTCTGTATTCCATCCTTTTCATTTACTTTCGGCTTATTGTGGTATCCTCCAGTCATTCATGTGTACCGTGTACCGATATTCAGGGTATCGTATCCTTCTGGACATTATGGAGTCAGTAATTGTGATTGTAATGAGTGAAGTCTGTAATTATTGCGCTGTTATTTGCATAGTTGTATTGTGGAAGCATTTAGTGTCGATTGTGATAATCTCAAGTGGGCTGGGTTGTTTTTAGTTTTTTTCACCTCTGGAAGCAAATGAAATATTTATCTACAATTTGTATTTTTGCGTTTGTAAGCTTTATGCTTGCTGAGGTAAATGGATGATAGATTTTCATGAACACTCATGAACATGTATATGAACACTTTTTCTTTTCAATTATTAAAAGCATTGACAACAGTTTCATTTTCCTATGGAGTGCAAACAATCAACGGAATCATTTAGATTTCTATGCCTCTCTGTCCTCACACAAAGCAAACAATCCACAACGAACAATGCAGTCGTTCGTATCTGTTATTTGTGCTAGATTAACAATAAATACAAAAATCGGTTTATATATATTGCCTATAGATATTGCTTTATGTAATATAGAGATGTCTTTTCAGATGCAGCATATATATAGCTATGTAAAATTTGATAATTGTATTTATTGTGTATTGTGATTAACTTTTGTACTGAACACAAATGCTCCATGAGATAAAGAATGTTTTATGCATTCAAATTATATATGGTATTATAAAATCAAGCTAACATTTACATTATAAAAAATAAACAGTGCAGTGGAGGCATGTACAAGTAACAATTTGTGTGTAGCAACTGCAACGAGTCCATTTACATTTACAGAAATGATTTTTCCATGTACATGTGCAGGCTTTGGATGCATGGGCTTAAAACAATAAGTTTCTAATGAACTTTTTATTATTTATGGGAACGTGTTGTTGCTTTATTGTATCATGATAGCCATTGTATTTTCAGAGTTGCGGCATACGTCAACTACTTAAGTTTTAACTGCAAAATGAGCAAAATATCTCAAGTGGGATAAATTTTATCGTACATGAGTACCATTAATGATTTACGGATTGTTTTTTAACATGGAGAGTTGAGAATAATACTTTTAGTTATGGTCATGCACTTTACTCTTAAATCGTACGGATCTATAAATCAATTTTTTAATAAAAGCACCATTATCACTTACTTTGTTAAGTTTAATATTTTCAATAATTACGTAATTCTGATCTCGTCAGGACAGTCAGGAGCATAATGCAATTTATCTGAGGATTGGTATGTCAATTTGAATCTTTTTGTAGGCGTTATGAGTATTAGTTTCAAGTTGTGTGTGTGTTTATGAAGCTGCGAGTGTGGTAATTAATATTTAATGTAAAACGTTTGTATGATATGACTTTCGGGAAATAAACCCTCTGATAAAAATGACTGGGTGCGATAAATTTACACGTGTAAATAATTTCATAAAGATTTTTTTGTACTTTTCTATTGGACATAATGATTGCCTTTTATTTTCAATTGTATACATTTAGAGCAACTGTGTAGCATACCATATACAATTGGATCCAATTTGTGGCAGCTTATTTATGTTTACCTAGTAGTATTTAGTTAGTTAGTAATTATAATTAGAACATTCATTAATTTAGATTCGCTAACTGTGCAAATACAAACGAATGAATGAAAACATAGATAGAGTCAAAAATAACGAAAACTGGGCTATGCATTTACATACTTTCTTATAAACTAAAACTATACAACACAATAAGCTTTGTTAAGTACATTTATTATTCTAGCGGGGTAAAGTGATACAGCATCTGCAAATGCTTACGTAAGTCATAAAGTTATAATGCATAATGCATCTATGTAGTTCAACGCAAAAGAAAAGGTTGACCGGGTTAAGTAACATTTATCACCTCAATCGTTTAACAAATTATCTATACACTTAATAGTAATAAGAGGAGTCAATTACAAAATATAATGGTACATTTGTTGTACTGGAAAAAATGCATGAGGTTATATTAATTGAAGTCACTTGTTTTAGCCAACTAGAGATCAATTTTTATAATTTTTGGTTTTATGTGTTTAAAGAATAGACGAAAATAAAAGAATACTAATAGGTATGCAATTTTCCATACTCTAAACATGTAGATGATTATATTATAATAATAATAGTAATAATGATTCTCTAACAATAAACTTGAAATACTGTCTTGACTTAATTACAAGTTATATTAAGTCTTACAATTCTTATGTGACAAGGACATACCATACATTTATAAATATTTTACACCGTATGGATACAAATATTGACACCACATTTTGTCTAACCGTACTACTACGTGTATGTACTTTGGAACTTTACATTAACCTATACCTAATTGTTTATAACGCCTACATTATTAACAATTAATTGTAGTTTGCCCAATGGTATTCGTGATTGTGATCGTTTAGGTTTCTTTCGCCTTTTTGTGTGTTTATATTACAACTAACAATACGGTAAGTTAAGAAACTAAACAACAGAAACGTCAGGAGATGGACTCCTTCCTCCAGACCCGTTTGATTCAGTTTTAAGAACAACATAGACGGGAGACTTTTTCGGAGCATTTGTATGCATTGAAGAGTCAAGCATGGAAGTGAAATCAGGATGATGAGAGTCAACATGAGATCCAGCCGGATGCGGATGAAGAAAAGAAGGATGTGGTAAATATGGTGAAGGATACAATCCCGGGTAGATTGCCACCGGGTAGCTGTAGCTACTGGGATAATGAGAGAAAGAGTGATTGCCAAGGCTTTGTGTCAAATGGGGAGACGGAGATCGAGAGGATTTGTGTTTTGGTGACACAAGGTAAGGAGAATTATTATTGTTCAGAGGATGACCGAGTGCTGAAGAAGGGGGACTCATACCTCTGTCATGCCCGTGTTTAGGAATCCCATTGGGTTCATCGTCGAAAGCGCCACTCATCGCCCGAGCAGAGGCCAGTCGAGACAGAAAAGCTTCGGGAAAAGATGAAGGTATGAAATGTGGAAAAAGCCGTGAAAAATCTGCCGGAAAATTAGGTAGCCCTCCTCCATTTGCTACGGATGATTGTGCGCTGCCTCCGGGAAGAGAGATGGGCATTCCAACTGACATATGTGGAGAGTTTGCCCCATGTTGAGGAAAAAATTGTCCTCCGGCTCGTACTGCTAAAGAGTCCATTGCTCGGATCACGGACGTAGGTAATGGACCAAAAGGAAATTTGTTGCTGTCAACTTTACATTTGTTTCCAGAATGCACCAGTGATGGCTTCGGCTTTCGGCGTGGTCTGTATTTGTATTCCGGGTGTTCTTTCATGTGCAAGGCTCTATAATTTCACACACCAGTTATCAAAATACAATCAGAAAATCCTAGCCTTGTAAACATCTCCTAAATGCTTGATGTATCTCCTAAGATAATAAATTTCCGAATACCAGCACACATGCCCGTTGATTTCATGCAGTTTCCATTCCGAATGCTGTCACAATATGTACAATGGCGCTACTAAAATATGCTAGTACTGCTAGTTGTAAAATAAAATGATCTATCGTAACACAATGTAGAGTAATACATAATAGAGACTCATTTTGTAAAAGGATTTGAATTAATATTAAAATTGTCATTCTAGTACTTTCCGTGTCTTAAGATGAGACGAAACCAATTTTAATATCAACGAAACTGGTAATTGAGGACAAAAGTCACAGAATTCTTTTTATCTTGCATGATATCATGATATACGTTTAATGAAAGTAATAATTGTAAGATTCAATCGCATCATAATTTCATGTCTCATTGTTAAATACTGCTTTAACTGTGCTAACACAAAGGAAAGAAACATGGTACAATAAAATATATTTTCGTTTACCTTAATCGTTTCGCCTCATCAATGAAAGGACGCTTCTCAGCTTCCGACAAAAGTTTCCATTCAGCACCAAGTCTTTTACTAATTTCCGAATTGTGCATTTTTGGGTTTTCTTGTGCCATTTTCCTTCTCTGGCCTCTGGACCAGACCATGAAAGCGTTCATAGGTCTTTTAATATGATCTTGGTTAGACGAACTGTGCATCTTTGCACCGGACATGATCATAGACGACATAGACACTGCAGTTCTTTACAACTTTCACTTCAGTTTAATTTTCTGGAAATCTTATTTAAGTTCACACACCACGACTTCAATATTTGTTCTGTACACGCTAGACAAGCATGGAAGTAAAACAGGATGTAAATTACGAATAAATATTTTATTCCACGAAAAATTTCGGTCTGAACTTACTCACAGGAATGTCTCGCACAGTTCTGGTAAACAAAATTCACCAAATGGTATCTTTCCTGTTTATTGTTTTCACTTGTATTTTGATTATCATTCTGAGTCATTTACTCCCTAATCCGACCAAACTACGTACATCGCCACACAATAAACGTAAATATTTGACAAGTCTCGTCTCCTTAAATTGTTCAGCTTGATTTGATACGCACTCGTAGAAAAATGTGATGTCTTCACTTAGATTTACTTTCGTAGAGTAAGACTAAGATTTCTGGTTTACAATAACTAATCCCTGTTGGTATTTGCTTTTCTTATCTGTTTTCTCTGAGATAAGATTTTATTGCCTTAAAACTTCAAGTTGAAGAATTCTGGTAGTTTACTGATAGTACATACTATTATAATGAAGGTACATTGTTCATGAACAATATGATACGTATGTAAATACAGTCAGAAGAATACACATACACAACTGTGCCTACCATTTACTGCAGTACATGTATTTATATTACTAATACTTGTTCATACAGATTGTCTATACAATGTCCTTTTGCGAGCAAACAAATCGTCCTTTTGACTGCTAGCTTTATTCTACAAGGAAGATATAATAACGCCTTTATGTGGAATTGAATAGTGAAATGAGTGGAGTGAGTGAGGAGTGCATTGAAATGCAAGGTGCAGATAATACGGCGATTGTGATACGATGAATAGAGTAAACAATAAACACAGATCAAGTCAAACAATGTTGTTCATGTCTTGCTTCGTTTCTGACTATTAGCTCCAGATTATAACTCAATGCATATCACTCGTTAATATACAACACAAATAATATTCAAAGGTGCTTTTAGTCTCATTTTACAATTTAATATTAATATATCAAGTCTCTATACACGGATAAGGTATACAGACAGATAGATATTCTCTCTGAACTCTGCTCTTTTATCTTTCCTACGTTTTTATGACGACTAATTCGAGTACAAAACCAATGTTGGTTTATGTGATAACCGAATCAAAGCACTGCAAATAAATAAATGGAGGAAAAAAAGTTGCAGTTGTTTTCCATTCAGTTCAGCAGCTCAAACAATTGATTGAATTTATAGAAAATTGTTACGTGAGTCAGGCTAGATAGAGCAGGCCAAGTGACATTCGGATAGCTGCGGCGCCTGGTTTAGGATATTGTTGTCTGCTCTGGTGTGGTCAAGTCAGATCTGAAATCACAACTGATAGAAAATGTAGTGGAGGGATGTAGTTTGTGCATGTGATGGGATGTGACGATCTCACACTCGGATTTTCCTTCTTTTATGTCATGTTCATGAATCTATGTGTAAATGTGTACTACACAAACCACACAGTTGCACTACTGCTAGTAGTAGTGGTATGTCTCTCTGGGTGCGTTCTGTGTGCGTATGCTTTCACATTTCACACTGAACTGGATATATGCCACGACTAGGAAGACGACGAGACGGTATGAAAGATTCACTGCATCTATTTCTATGCTAAACACACACAGACAGAACAGAGCCGTATAGAAAAGAGTCACAGGTACAGAACCAGATGCCTTTAATGTTGCTTACTTGCATACTGGGACCTAGAGTCACATTCTCATTTTAGTTGTGCTCTGTGGAACAAATAATTCTAATACATAAAGGTAATGCTCATAGAATAGCTATACGTGGACAATTTATGCTAGTTACTGTGATGTTAATAATTAATTATTGTCATACCAAAGTTAAAACGATGTGTGTTGGTTTGGTAGTAGTAATATATTCACGATGTAATTATCTGTAGTAATTATGCAAGTACAAGGGAAGAGGTTTTATACAATGCAGTAAATAAAGTTACAACTAAAGATGTACCCAGAGTACCTACCTACTTTACCTAGGTACACTTTATTTTAATTTTTTTAAAGAGTGGTATGTAATGAGACCGTTTTCAAGAAATTGTGAAGCATTAGCTCTCAGGTAGTTTAGTTTAGGAATTTCAGATAATGATAAGATAATTTATGTAGGAATGAGGACAAAAATATTCTTTTATTAGACTTAGGAATGTGAATTGGAAATGTATTGAAATATCTTTGATTTGGTGTGTGCTGTGCTATTCGTATTTGCATATGTATTTGACTTAATTGCATTTATGTGCTACTTGAGACGGATTAACATTTAAGGATGTGACTTATATGCAAAGTAAATATATTTGTTTATGTGCGACAGGGAATGATTTGAGTTGACTTGATTCAGTTTGAAAATGGTTTGAAGTTGATTTTTCCTTTGAGAGTTGCGGTTAGGTTTTGGCTTGTTCAGTTGATTGCCTATGGGTTGAATTGAAACGTTGGCATGGGGTACTTTATTCCATAGTTCTTACGAAGAGAAGTATTTTTCTCTTGTGTTTCTGTTTCTCGGCGGAAACTTTCCCGTACATATGTATCCTATGCGGATGGGTAAGTTTAAGTCGTACAAGAATGTAGAATAAGTGGGCTGTTTGTTGGGCGCACAAGCGAGGAAGCTGACAAAGCCTATTCATCGCCCACTGAAGATTGGTTTTCCTATTGGCTCAACCATTCGCTCTGCTCATCTCTGCACCCACCCTTAGTCAGCATCGCAAACACTCTAGAAACAATAGCTACACCCCTTCCATGTCCTATACGCATTCATCGCTATTCTACCTTTGAAGGATAGTCTCCGATTCACCTTCTATTCTCTTTTAACATTGTGCAAACTCCCGGAGAATAGAATCACAGAATCGTGTCGTTCCTTCTTTTGTTACTCTTTGACAGACAATCTTCCTTTCCTTTACCTCCGCTCTTCTTCCTTCTCCCGTTTAATCAAATCCTACAACTTTCTTTTTACCCCGTTTCTATTCTCAGTATTCTTTAAATATCAACGGATGCATCCAATATTGAAACGAAAATTGCTTTCTTGTACCACATACTACTTATATATCTCTACATATAATATACATGTTCAGTAATCCCAAGAAAACAGCTATAATTAGTGATTAGTAAGATAATGTAACTTAATAAATAATAAATTACTTACACTCAACTAACTACCTGCTGTAATGTATTAGGAATTCGTTATTGTCAAGTAATTAATAATTATGCTTTTGTACTTTAATCTGTATTTGTCTTGCTGATACTCTAATCTCAATTTAGCTTAATTGAATTTATCGATGTCGATAGGTATAGGTAAGGTAAAATCATTAGTTGTAAATGCATTTTAAACTGTTGCAATTAGCGCATAAGACACACTTACGATTAATCATCTAAAGCTAATCTAATTAATAAAGTAAGGCCTATATTATATTCTTTTGAAAATTCATCATCCCACATAGGCAAATTCGTAATAATTATTATGTACTAAACTAATTTGCGTGCAATCTGTAGCGCTTAAAAATATTTAATGTTGAACAAATTTAAATTTATAAACAATTGCAGGTACATTTGTTCCATCCATAAAGATTTACTAGTTATTTTGTTAAAGCTTACTTTGCAAAATAAGATCTTGTTAATATTACTAAATACAAATTAAACGAGAGAGACATCATCAGGTCTTCACGTAATATTTCATTATCACTTGGACTCAATTGCAAAGAAAGTCATTCAACTCAACTCTACGCGACTCAAATCTGTATTTCTACAGTGTGGTAAGGTATGTAAAATGTAAATCGAGGAAGTTAACGCTTAATATGTGTAAAATTCACATATGTAAACTTGTACTAGTTTTACTTTAATAATTACTATTGCCGAAAATTTTGCAGCTTATAATTGTATATACCTATACTTGATTTAATACTGAAGATAAGGCCTTTAATGTCAATGTTCATCGACAATTTCTTAAAGTAATGTACAATTGATTAAAATTACATTCTTCACATAAGAAATAGGTACAAAGTGTCAAGTCTCAAGGTGTGCAGATTTTAACTATACTTTTGCAAACTGCTCACACAAAATTATGTTTTACAGCAAGGTAGGTAAAGTGTTTTAGCTACATTCGTAGTCATACGACTACGAGTGTAGCTTTAAACACTTTACCTACCTTGTCTTACAGTAATCATCAATTCATCACCTAATAGAATGGATATTGTAAATATTGTAAATTGTATCATCCATTCTTACATAACTAATTAATATTCAAAAACAGATGTTCTTTTTAAGGTCAACTCAACAACAACATAATAATACGTTGTTGTCTCTAGCCATGAAATCGAAAAGGATGTTATGATTTATATTGGGATGATGATGATGAATCCAGGGACACATTCATCTTAGTAATTTTAAACTACTAAAAGTAAACGCTAAATGAAGGCTGTCTATATTTATATGCTTACGATCGATTGCATGAATACATTCGTTATTACAAATGCCTAAGTCCTATCGTTTTAATTTTTCAATTCCGTTTTGCCTTAATCATGTAGGTATCAATAGCACAAAGGAATTTTACATGCTATATATCCAGTACTAGTAGGACAGGTAATAAGTTTGTGTACAATATGAGGTTCATTATTACAGAAACTAAAAAGTGAAACAAAAGAGTAGTGAGACAAAGGCATTAAGTCATCTACAGATACAATAAAACACAAGGGACAATAATAAATATCATTTCAGTATAATATCCCGCATGTAGTAGTTGCTTTATTGCTTTGTGTGCGAAGCATTATATTATGTTGGTTTCGGTCGGCATTGGATTGAACTAGAGTGACATGACAATGCATTATTACAGCTTTAAACTCTTAAACACTAAAACTGGTACGAACAGGTGCGCTGCAAATAAAAGATACACAATCACACACAATCTAAACTAAACATGTACAATTAAATAAGACTATAAATCCTCTTTCTGCATAATGTTTTTGTGTACATAGACGATAAGCCAGAAAAGTCCACGTAAATCATCCAAAATAATATATTGATTGCTTTAGTATACACACGAATCGAGTATACACTAGTATAGATGCAAAAGCAAGGTATATGATAGTAATGCGGTACATTACACGGTACCTAATGGTAAATTACATCAGACAATAGGTACACAGAGAGACTAACATCACGAAATAGTGGAGTAGAAAATTAAACAAATGGTATATCAGTCCCATGGCTAATTTTGATAAACTCACAATCAATTCAGAGTGTGGAATAAAGTAGAGGGTTATGCAATGTAATGTAAAGTAATGGTAGAACAATAGGATGCTCATTATCAGAGAGACTGCTGCTGCTGGAGTAAAATACAAACGAGAGAGTGGAGTACAAACAAATGATGTTAGGCTTTTGTTCCGCCCTACAAGGAGAACAAAATATCTATCACGCACTCCACCACGTAAAGTACATATAGCACCTCGACAAGGAAAACCTCCCTCGTCTTCTACGACTTTGTTATTTTCGTTGTCAGCATCACATACACACTTTTATATACAATAGCAGCAGATGCAATCCAATATCATATCTTTCATATCCCATCCTACTATTTTTTACATTGCTTCTTCTGAGAATGTGAAATATCTCAGTCAGTCTATACGACCACGAAATATTTAGTAGAAATCTGTTTCCACTACCATTAGTTTAGTACCTATGTAAACTCTATACAATACGATGCATTTGCTACGGTACATTTGCGTTATGCGTTCTTTTTCCTTCAATTATTACCCTATTCAGTTCAGACGGTTGGTTAACTCATTTCATGTCCAATTTTATTCATTCTACTATTCTCCTTTGTAATCAAATGTTTTTCACTGATGTAATATTACTGCTATTGTGATCGGTTCACCGAACATTTATATTCATGTCATTTCATTGTAATGAATTGTTGTGCTACAGTACAACAGACCTGATACTTATTTGTAGTTTTTTAATGCAGATGTACTACTAGATATACTAGATACGTTGGTGTATGTGTAGTTAAACATATTTATAAGAATGAATTCTTAGTAGTTACGATCAAAGAGAAGGTTTCATTTAATTCCTCTGAGCTTTTTAAGGGTTACAAAGAATGAACAAGTGAATTACTTACATAATTGTAGTCTTGTGGTAGTAGCGAGTCTGTATGGCTACTTGTATGCATATAAATAATTTTTAGGGTGATATAACTTGCAGGCAACATTACATAATACAATGCAGAATGTAACATAAAATCACAATACATTTACACACTCCTTCAATTTTCATTACATACAACCAATGTCAACTAAAGATAAAGCCATTTCTTCCACGTCGGGACTATCTTCCTCTGAAATCTTTTGACGTTTAGTTGTCAGAAGTGACTGCTCCGAGTCTGAATGTACTTGGTCGTCGTCGTCGCACTTCCTCTTTCCCTCACCTTCATCATAATGATTTCCATTCGTTGAGATTGTTTCTTTAGAAGAATGTCTTGCCGGTGATGAAAGTGGAGAAGGCGGAAGTGGAGATGTTGATGTTGCAGTGGAAAAAAGACGCTTGACAATCGAATCATTAGCCTCTTTAACATTATTTGAATAACTTTGATGATGAGGGGTAGACATTTCTCCAAGGTTCTCACGAATGGCTTCCGCTATCAGCTTTTTCAATGTAGTACTATCGAAATTTGCAATAGGTGTGGAAAATGTTGGAGTTTCGGTACGTAAAGGTCGGAACGATTCTGAAATTTCTGTTTCAGTTTGGCAAGATGCTTCAAAAACCTCAGTTAGGTTTTCAACCTCAAGGACATCATGATCATCAATTTCTGAGGAAGACTTTTGTACTACCTCTGATGTAGCTGTCACAGGTACAGAAATAAAATCCATCGAGGGACGCATAGGATGAATTATTCGTTCTAAAGTGGACATCACTTGACGGGAAATTGTTGCAACACTTGTCACGGGATCATCAATTCCTATACGAGCTAGGTTTACCAATAGACTAAGAGAAAGTGCTACATTAGGATGGGGGTTGAGTCCTAACGCAAGTACACAATCAAACAAATTCGAACGACATTTTGGGTTTTCATACGGAGATGGAAACGAACCACTGTGACCCACATCGATAACTGTTTTTGCAATCAGAGGATATATTTTCTGTAAGAAAGAATACAAAATAGAATACATTAAAAATGCAATGCAATGATAATGATTCTTAGAGAGAGAATGAGTAATATATATTTACCACGTAAGATGTGTGATCCAAACAAGGAATAATGCAGCAGAGTAATTCCAGGGCTAAGCTTGTCACTTCGGCATTTTTAACAAGTGAGTTCGTTACTGGTGTAGAACTTATTGTATTAGATGCAAAATCAGTTGAAGATCTTTTCTTCTTGTTATGTTTAGATTTTCCGGTCACAGAAACATTTAGCCGAACAATTTCTTTTTCAATTTTAATGTCCTTCTTAATGAAATCCACAAAAGTAGCCACAACTTTCGTAGTTGTTACAGAATTTCGTGTTATCTTCATCCATTTTAGTGCACAACGATAGATTTCTATCTTCAGATCTCTAGTTCAGGAAAAAAAACTTATTTTCAGTTTTAGGTATATTTCTACATATGAAACACGACACAACCTCTTAAGGATTCTTACTCTTATTTGCTACTTTTTAAGCTTAGGTGTTTTAGTTTTTTACATGTACAAATTGCAATATTATTATCATAATCATAAATAACTAAACTGTCTATAGAATAGTATAGTGATTTTGATTAGTTTGTTTAAGTGATAGAACTGCCAGTCTTATTTAAATAAATCGCCCTTCTAAATAATTCTTTCTATAGAAATATTAGTTGCTTAATTCTTACTCGTATGATTGATGTTCCGAAGAAATCCATTTAAATTCTTGCATAATCAATTGTTCTACCCTGGCTGCTTCGGGAAACAAATTGGATCCAACACTGCATTGATTAACATAAATATAATATTATAAAAAGTTCAATTGTAAATTCTTTTCAACAGGGAGATTAAAGTTATGAATTTAACCTTGTAATCAAATTTGACAATAGTTTGAACCCTGCTTCATGTATAGAGGGTAAAACTGTGGCTAGAAAATAAAATTCTTTGGGTGTAGAAAACTGTGACTTTTTCAATAGATCCACTGGATTCAGGACCAAAAGATTTGAAATGTATCTTAAAATGCTCTTCGCAGGAACCGGTTTTGGAGCAGGAAATGGATTTCTGAGAAATAAACACACAACAATAATTATTGGAAACTTTGAAATAACTACCACCTTATTGTTGTTGATTACATTATATATTCCTAGATATATCAAAGTCTTACCCCAAATAAGATCCAATTAAATCACTTAGATTATTCAGCCTTTTTTTGAGCATAGAAATTCTGAGAAATACCTTTTGCTCTCGTATTTCAGGAATATTAAGTCTACCATGCTCTGATTCAAAAGGATTCTCCTGCTACAAAAATCAGAAAATCATTTATAAAAATAAAAATAAAGGTAATTAAAACATTGCATACCATCTTGTATATAACATATTGTATAGAAAGAACAAGTTTTTAATTTGTTTACATCTAAAACCGGACACGCATCGCTGTAAAGTGCACATATCGTGTCATACGCTGCATAAAGTGTCTTCATCAACATCATATTCCAATCTAATCCATGTTTGTCACCTTTGACTCCGCCACCTCCAGCAGAAGACAACAAGGGAACTACATCATTAATATTCACGTTGGGGTGGTCAATACTTGCGAGTAAACGCTTTTCCAATTGTGTTCTGTAATTTCCACACGGTCCATGGTACAGTTCAAGACAGATCTTTAGCAATGAAATTTCTTCTGCAGAGAGCTCGGCATCATTTGAATCGTCGCAAATGTAAGACAAAATCTTAGGAATTACACTAGATGAAATCGTCTGGTTCACATCCGTCAATTGCTTACATATTGGAATTATTTCGACTGCAAAGAAAGGACATTCCAAAAATCAATATCAAGGATCATTACTTTAAGACAAGACAATATAATTGAAATTAAAATACGTAGTACTGTGAAAATCATCTCTTTTTACCTAAAGTACTTAGCGTTCCGGCTGAATCTATGTCCTTAATTATCATATGTAGTGAAGACTGAAGAGAATCTTGAAAAGCTATAAGTCTAGTCGTGCACACCTGCTTTAAAAGTTTTTCTAAGACTGTGATGCCTTTCAGACGTGACTTCGGGTCATTTAACATCTTGTTTACAACCCCCAATATTGTTTTCAAATCTTCGTCAATCTAAAAAAGAGACAAGTCAAAAGTATTGTTTTTAAATTTTGTTTTGCCAAATCAATCAATCAATATTGCTGAATACCATGATAATCAATGCTAAATCATGAGCAGCATGCAAAGTATGATTTTGCGAACTTACTATGCGTTCAAAAAGCCGTTTGCTTTCCCCAGATTGTAAACATTCCAAAAATACTGGATCGGTTACAGACGTAGAATCTTGGATAACCTCCACCCAAAGTCCAAGAGGACCGTCCATTTTAAAAAAAATTGTTGAAAACTTCCTGCGACTTATGTACTATTATTTCAAATAGCTTAAAAACTTATTTTTTGAAATCTGTTAAAACTTTCAAACAAATGAACAACATAGATCAACATAGATCGTTTGTTCGTTGAAACACCACGTTACTTTTCTTCCCATCAAAAAATCTCAT